>SDWI01001623.1:0-70735 GCA_009193005.1 Lamellibrachia luymesi | reverse complement strand
ATCCTCTAAACTGCATTAATGGTTATCTGCTATTTCGATATAGAACTGCTTGTTGTGTATCAATATGTATTAAATATCATATTGATATAAGGCTTCCACGGTTTGGTCAGTACAATTTGAACACTTTCAGTATGGTGCTACTTCATTTGAATTGTTGTCACCTTATTGTGTAATATAATTTGGCAGTTTACTACCAGTAAAAATGAGACGTGAAATGATGGATTCTCTTCCAAGTAATTATTCGGAACAAGATCTAAGAAATTTGTTTGACTTGCGTGCCTCGAATATAGATGACGATACAAATCCTCTTAACTTAACCAATATAAATAGTAATTATCATGACGTTCATGATATATTTTCTGATAACTTCAGAAATATTAACTTTCATTGTAGAGTTCTTCCTCTTAATATTCAAGGACTGGCAAAAAAATTTGATAACCTTAAGAATATTATGATTATATCCTATTATTTGAAACCTCCTTAAATGATGATAATGCTTTTCTCTTTAAACTGCCCAATTATAATATGATCTATAAAAACAAGAAATCAAAATCTAAAGGTGATGTTGCTATATATGTGCGTGAGGATATTCAGTAGAATATTCGTGATGATCTTGGCATTTTTGTAGACGGTGAATTCGAGTCCATTTTTATTCAGTCCACTAATAAAGTTTCTACTTCCATTGTTGGATAGATCTACCGCATTCCCGATGCCGAGATTAGTTCATCACTTAAATATTATGATTCAGTTTTTAAAAAAATTCGAAACTCAAATCACCAGGTTATAATTGGAATATATAATTTTTTTTACTATCTAAGATCGTATAAGCGCTCTGGTGACTAGATATATTTGTTGGTGCTAACATGGTTCCAACCATCACTAAACCAACACGTATCACCAATACATTTGCAACGCTTTTTGATAATATTTATGTAAGACATATCAACTCAATGTTCCGTTCTGGTGTACTTTATAGCGACATATCGGACCACTTGCCCATATTTTGTTTAATTGGTAAATGGAAATATCCCAAAACATTAAGTGAGCCGCTAATCTTCAAACACAGATCAATTTCTGAAATATCATCCGTCATATAACTTCCGCTCTCCAATACATTGATTGGACTTACATAAGTTAGATATAAATAATGCATTTAGAGAATTCATGAGACAACTCCAAAATGTTGTTGATTCCTTCGCCCCCCCAAAAAAAATACTAAAATCAAATCAAAATATGTAATCAGGAATGAATGGATGACCAAAGGTCTAATGAAATCGTCTACGAAATCAAATAAGTTTTATTTAAAATGTATTGGTAAACCAATGACACATTCAACTTACGTTCGTTATATATTACCTATAGAAATCTTTACAACAAACTAAAGCATATTGCTAAGACAACTTACTATGCTAACCTATTACAAAAGTTCAAGAATTATTCTAAAAAACATGGCACGTACTTCGAAACAATAATCGGGAAACACAATGATAAATAATGTATTCCTACACATTTCAAACTTAACACTGATTTATTTAATGACCCCGATAAAATTTCGAATACATTTTGTAATTTCTTTACAAACGTTGGGCCAAGTTATTCAAACGCAATCCCTAAGCCCCAAACCCATTTTAACGCTTATCTTAACAAAATGTCCAGGTAAAAGTGTAAGTAGTATGTTTTTGAAACCTACTGATGCAGTTGAAGTTAGCCAAATAATAAGTTCTCTTCAACTTTAAAAAAGTTGTGGGTCTGACAATCTTAATCCATGTTTTATAAAGCAAATTGGTGAACAAGTATATCTACCAATAACTATTCTGATAAACAAGTCTTTAAGTGAGGGAATTGTACCTGACGAATTAAAAATTGCAAAAATTGTACCAGTCTACAAATCGAAAGATAAAAATGAATGTTTAACTACAGACCTATATCTTTACTTCCTGCTATTTCAAAGATACTAAGCAGAATTGTATACAAAAGAACATATGCTTTTTTAATCAACAACAATATGTTATATAATAATCAATATGGTTTCCGCTCGAAACATTCCACCATTAATGCTGTATCCGTGTTAATTTATGATGTGGTAAATGCGTTAGAAAAAAAGATTCAGTTGTCAGTGTATTTATTGATTTAAGTAAGGCTTTCGATACGACAGACCATCGGATTTTATTACATAAGTTAGATTAAAACGGAATAAGAGGTACTCCTCTTAATTGGTTTAAGAGTTATCTTACAAATCGAACACAATGTGTAAGCTGTAACAATAGTACCTCGCTTCCAAAAAATATTACGTTACATACAATATTATTTGCTGATGACACCACATTATATATCAGTGGAAATCATATTACTACACTTAATAATGACATGAATAAAGAACTTCAACTATTAGCTGACTGGTTTCATGCTAACAAGCTTTCGTTAAATGTATCCAAATCAAAACGCATGTTGTTTTCTAAGTCCCGACATATACATAGTGAACAAACCTCGTTAAAGATGTCCGAAGAGATAATTCAGCCCAATTTGTATTTGACACTGCCTGATGAACCTGTTGCGTAAATTTTAACTGATCATCAACTTGGATGCCCATATCTTTCTCTACAAGGTTACACTCCATAGGATTTGCACCTGTTGATGTTGTCAAAGTAAATTCTGGGTGCCCATGTCCAATTCTTAGAACTTTGCATTTATGTGGGTGAAAGTGTAACTGCCTCTTCTCAGCCCAGTCCTGTAATCCATCTGCAGATTTAAACAATATTGTCTTGTTGAAGTTTTGTAGTATATTTTTGTGTCATCTGCAAAAATCGTCATGTCAGTGTAAAATATTTAGGCCTTCTTATTGATGTTAAACTTGACTTGCATGAACACATGCAGAAAAATACTTACAAGTGCTTTATATGCTATAAATAAAGTGAATCGCTTTCTTCCTGTAGTATCCCTCAATACAATGTATTATACATTAATATATCCATATTTGACATAAGGAATAATCCTCTGGGGATCTACACATAAACCCATATCATGAAATTGTTCGTTACGCAGACATTTTTTTTTTCGTAGTATTATTGGAACTAGTTTCCATGAGCACACTCATATCCTCTTCAAATGCTTAAATATACTGAAATTGAAGGATATATATGAAATATAAATTACCAATTTTTTTTTATTTTCCCCATTACAACCTTTCAGTATCGTTGTCTAATATGCTTACATAAACAAGTGATATTCATAATCATGATCATCAGTTGTTGTACAATACGATCATCAAATAGTCTATTATGTAAAGGGCCGATAGTGTGGAATAAAATTTAACCAGATACTCAAAACGAACATAAAATTATCAGTTTTGTATCTTTTTTAAAGTCGTGTGTCTTCAAAAGCTATGGAAATACTACACCATATTAAATGTGTTACCACTGTTTTTGAATTTTGTTGTTGTTGTCTTGAGAGGTTATGAACATTCTACTGCATATTAAATGTCTACTACTGGGTTTGTTCTTCTGGAATATATCATTCTTGCTGTATAGATATGCAAACAAATAGTATTTGGCATTACGTACTTTTCATAATTGCACAATAAATGTTGTTCATTTCTTCGTCTACTGACCTTGTCACAATTGTTACGTATGGTAGTGTATTAGTTGTCCGTTTATAGTTATTAATTGCACGCTGTTTCTATGTTATAACAATCAATCTACCATTATCAGCGGTTGGCAGAGACCAGTGACACAACTAATTTTGTTTTGCCGGATCTTTGTATGCAGGGGCCTGTATACATCTAGATATACACTGGTAACAGCCTCGGCTCTGCTGCCAACAAGGAATTGTATATATTGCATTATTTTAATATTTCATTTATGTTCTGTATTATTCAATTCTGAAATTAAACACTCACTCACTCACTCACTCACTCAGTCACTCACTCAGTCACTCATTCACTCACTCACTCACTCACTCACTCACTCACTCACTCACTCACTCACTCACTCCCTCACTCACTCCCTCACTCACTCCCTCACTCACTCACTCACTCACTCACTCACTCACTCACTCACACTTGCAGTATCCACCTTCTCGCGACATTCCACTGGCCGACCCCGGTTAGAACACTCCGAAGCGTATATATAGTCCATCAGTCAGTGATACGCTTCAGTAAACATTACCGGCCTGTTACTTAACATAATGCCTATTGCTATGACTACCCCTTAGTCTGGCTCAACAATAGCTATATAAAATATGTTACATAAGATAGTGGCTATCACTACGATTGTAGTGTAAATATAAAATAAATGTATAATATTTACATTATTACAGAGAGTAATTTTGAAAAAAAAAAAATATAAATAATAAATATAAATATCTCATAAAATACCATCCTTACTTCACCTTATTAATATGAGTCTCATAATAGACATACGATGTTAATCCTAGTTAGAAACACTTTCACAACTGGAAGGATAGGGTCAATGTTGACCCATTAAAACGTTTGATATAAGCTGTGCATTTTCGAAATACGAAACCTGATTCGTTTTTTCATACACCAAAATTATTAAGAATATATATATTTTTTTAATTAATGAAAATATTGTTTAGCAATAAAAAATAGTAAGTGATAATGATGTATAATCTGTGACAATAATGGTACAATCAATATAGTATTTTGTTTCAATTAGGTTAAGATAGGTTGAGGATAAACTGGAACCACCCATTAAAAAAATCCAATGTTATAACAAATTATTCATCTACAAAGCCGTCTGTATTATTGCTCTACTATACGCGAGTGTGGCTTCGGTTACTTACCGATGTCACATGAAGACCCTGGAGACATTCCATCAACGTTGCCTCAGAAAGATGCTTCACATCCGGTGGGAACATCGTCGCACCAAAGCCAGCGTCCTCACTGAAGCCAATACAACCAGCATCGAGGCAATGATCTGGCAAAATCAGCTCCGCTGGACTGGCCACTGTGTCAGAATGCCAGACTCCCGCCTCCCCAGACAAGTACTATTCTCTCAGCTGGCTCATGGATTGAGAACCCGTGGTGGGCAGAAAAAAAGATTTAAAGACACTGCCAAACACTACATGAAGAAGGGTCATATTAACATCAACACTTGGGAGGACATGGCTGCCGACCGTCTACTTTGGCGCCGCAGCATCCACCAGACAGCGCCAGACTTCGAGACAGACCTGGTTGTCGTACCATCACGGTTCACCGGGCCCAACTCAACGGCGGCGTCTATCTTCACAAAGTGGTGATCCACGAGCAGAATTGTGTCGATCCTCTACACCCCGAGATCCATACGCAGAATGTGGAAAGCAAGTAGATGAGAGCAAAAAGAAAACTCCGGAGGCAGTTCGGCACGACTCCATAAGTCAGGCTATTACGGCTAGACTTGTGGCTAACGCAGACTTTGCAAAGAAGATCGTCAATTCCTTCATAGAAAATGGCTTGATAGAGCAAATAAAACAAGATATTATGAAAACGCTAACCTGATGACCAAGTGTATCACACAATTAGAGGCTGAAAAGATCAACGTTGAAAACGATCTCGATGCTTTGGAACAATGGAGCCGGCGAAATTGTGTCATTGTTCACGGCGTGCCGGCCTGTGACGACCCAGAGAAAACAGTGAATAGATAGTTCAGCGAAACACTGGGCGTTCCGATCGAGTGAGATGCAATTGATCGCTGCCACCATTTGGGCGCCGCGTCAATTAATGACAACAAGCCACGCGCGATAATCGTGAAATGTCAAAGTTACAAATTGCGCCAAATGATCTTCAACGCAAAACGTCGTCTCAAAGGCACACAGATTGTCATAACCGAAAGCTTAACTAAGCGCCGAAATGAGTTTCTTCACAAGGCGAAATCAGCTAGAAGCGTCACAGCTACGTGGACGTCCGATGGACGAATAGTCTGTTTACTCACAAACCGAAAGAAAGTGAGTATCACGACGAAGCATCAGCTCCACCAACTCAGTGGCTAACTGAGCACTATCGGACTCTCGAACAGTGACTGACGACCAGCCTTGTTTCAATGTTTCAATGGCTGTCATTATAAGACTCGACATTGCTAACGTTAATCACGATGCCAATGACTTGCTCTTCAACAATATGTCATTATATTTACAAAACTGTGAGTATCTTGCGGAAAACAAATTAACCAATAATAATCTGCTCTTCTTTATAATAATGTATACTATAATACATGAAAATAATTAAGTGTATTTATGTATTTTTCGGTCAATATTTTATTGCTCATTATTTGTTTTATTAATTTATTTATAATAGTATATAATATGTGCAGTTATTGCAAGTGTCAAATGTGTCAGTTTGTGCGCTCTGTTAAATGTTATATTATATGTAATGATCGTTGTCTCTATATTTCATAATTCACTTAAGGTATTACACCTTTTTCTTTTCGATATGTCAACTATGGTTGTAACTATTCAATTAATGGTTGATATTATGGCGCTATTCATTCAGATATTTTATCATTATTTTTAAAATTATCCAACTATCTTCAGCACAAATGTTTGACGGAGAGAGCTTTCCTGGAATACTGTGGGTTATTGAAAACAACTCATAGTGCCATTTATTAAGTGCTCTGAACAATAATGCTGTCAACACTGATGACTAAACTGAAATAGTCAAACACTCGCCCTATTATAATGAATCTAGTTTAAATAACCTGTTCCTAAAAAAGGAAACATATTGAAAATGTTAAGTTTAAACTTCCAAAGTATTAATGCAAAGTTTGATCAGATCAACATTAAATTGCAAGAGTTAATAAATAACGGTTATGAATTCAGCGCTATTTGCTTACAGTTAACGTGGCTAACAGATAATTCAGATACAACACGTTTTATGATTAACGGATAAACTCTTATTTCGCAAGGTAAAATATGCACCGCGCATGGAGGATTAGCAAATTACCTGTGCAACAAATAGGATTATAATTCAATAAACATCTATCAGAATTCACAAGTATGGTAAGTACAACTTATTGAAATTATAGTAACGCAACTTGACAAAAACGTTATATTAGGTATATATAGACCACCCGGGCATAACAATGAAACATGTCAAACATTTATTAATGAAATTATTCCTCTACTTGATCATCTTCAAAAATGTAAACGTGAAGTCATCATTGCTGGTGACTACAATATTGATTTATTGCAAATTAAAGAAAATGCAATATTTGACGAATATTTTGATTATGTTGTTGCTCAAGGTTTTTTCCCTAAAATTACACTACCCACCAGGCTCTCGAGTAGAAACTGTACACTCATAGACAATTTCCTATGTAAATTATCACATGGCTTCTCACAGGCAACTGCCGGTGTATTAATAAGCACAATATCAGATCACCTACCATACTTCATATTTTTAGATTATCTAGAACCAATGCGTGTAGATGCCACCAAATCGATTAGAATCCAAACTTGGAATACAGAATCAAAAAATTAATATAAATCGGACATACATAACGCAGGTATTTGTTACATACTAAACACAACTAACTATGCCAATCCAAAAGACAATCTCAACATTCTTAATGAAGTAATATCCAAAGCAAAAGATAAAGTTAATATGATGAAATTCACTAAGCATAAACACAGCAAGTCTCAGTGGATCACAAAAGGTATAATCCGGTCAATTGCTTACAAAGACAAATTATACATGAAATTAAAACAAACACCTACAGATTCCCAGCAATATATAAATCGTAAAACTAACTTTGCCACTTACTAAACAATTCTGAAAAAAACTAATTCGTAATCCCAAAAAAACATATTATCAAAATCGTTTTCAATACCCCACAGTATTCTAGTAAAGCTATCCCCGTCAAACATTTGTGCTGAAGAGAAAGGTAGTTTGATAATAAAAAAAAATAATGATAAAATATCTGAACGAGTAGCACCATAATATCAACCATTAATTGAATAGTTACAACCATAGTTGACATATCGAAACGAAAAAGGTGTAATACCTTAAGTGAAGTAAAATTATGAAATATAGAGACAAAGATCATTACATATAATATAACATTTAACAGAGCGCACAAACTGACACATTTGACACTTGCTATAATTGCACATATTATATACTATTATAAATAAATTAATAAAACAAATAATGAGCGATAAAATATTTACCCAAAAATACATAAATGCACATAATTATTGTCAAGTATTATAGTATGCATTATTATAAAGAAGAGCAGATTATTATTGTTTAATTGTTTTTCCGCAAGATACTCACAGTTTTGTAAATATAATGACATATTGTTGAAGAGCAAGTCATTGGCATCGTTTTTAACGTTAGAAACGTCGAAGTCTTATAATGACAGCCATTGAAACATTGAAACAAGGCTGGTCGTCAGTCACTGTTCGAGAGTCCGATAGTGCTCAGTTAGCCACTGAGTTGGTGGAGCTGATGCTTCGTCGTGATACTCACTTTCTTTCGGTTTGTGAGTAAACAGACTATTCGTCCATCGGACGTCCACGTAGCTGTGCCGCTTCTAGCTGATTTCGCCTTGTGAAGAAACTCATTTCGGCGCTTAGTTAAGCTTTCGGTTATGACAATCTGTGTGCCTTTGAGACGACGTTTTGCGTTGAAGATCATTTGGCGCAATTTGTAACTTTGACATTTCACGATTATCGCGCGTGGCTTGTTGTCATTAATTGACGCGGCGCCCAAATGGTGGCAGCGATCAATTGCATCTCACTCGATCGGAACGCCCAGTGTTTCGCTGAAGTATTTATTCACTGTTTTCTCTAGGTCGTCACAGGCCGGCACGCCGTAAACAGAGACACAATTTCGCCGGCTCTATTGTTCCAAAGCATCGAGATCGTTTTCAACGTTGATCTTTTCAGCCTCTAATTGTGTGATACACTTTGTCATCAGGTTAGCGTTTTCAGCAGCTTGCTGAACCTCCATGTGACAAGATTAATAAATATCTTGTTTTATTTGCTCTATCAAGCCATTTTCTACGAAGGAATTGACGATCTTCTTTGCAAAGTCTGCGTTAGCCACAAGTCTAGCCGTAATAGCCTGACTTATGGAGTCGATTATTGTCGACACAATTGGGTCTCGTTTTCAATTAGGGCTATGATGGCCCTTCGCATTTCAGCATTGACATTGACTGTGGTTGGCTGTTTTTCTTCGATTTTTTACTGCCTTTCCTCGGCATCGTCTATAGCGCACTCGATCAGTGACAGTGTCGATCAACTCGATATTAGAGGTAATTAGACGTGGCAAGACGAACACGTTCAGCGGGCACATGTAACTTTAGGGTGATGCAATAGACAGGTGCATCAGGTGATATACATTTTTTTTTCTAAATCAAAGTCGTGTTCCGCAACGCAATAACACTCACCGATGCTACGATAATTCAAGAATTCAATCGGTAGTTTCCGTACAATGTCGATACCAAACAACCGTGAATTTTGCCCCCAACAAATCGAACCGGAAAGGTGATTTCACTGACAAATATCTTGTACGCAGTCTAAGAAAAGAAAAAATAGAATTACTTTAATTTTGAAACTCCAAAAAAATCCACCGACAAATATAAAAAAAAACAATATAAAATAATGTAAAAAAACAAAGACATCGCTCATAATTATATGAAAGATAAATTACAACATCACAGATCGTGCAAATATCTTTAAATCTTACTCATAAACATGTGTTTTGCTTGCCCAAATCACACAATTCAGTAATAAATAATTCGTCAGGGGACAGTCAGGGCAAAAGCATGACACCGAAGTGCTTATTTGTGACATTACTAATGTTTGGACCATATCATGAGGAAAATTGGACATTTCACTACAAAAATATGTCTTTTTGGAAACTGCAGCCATGGTGAATTTTGGTGACCAAATTTCCAGGAACGTGTTGAACAGGGCTCGCGTCGTGCCGAACTGCCTCCGGAGTTTTCTTTTTGCTCTCATCTACTTGCTTTCCACATTCTGCGTATGGATCTCGGGGTGTAGAGGATCGACACAATTCTGCTCGTGGATCACCACTTTGTGAAGATAGACGCCGCCGTTGAGTTTGGTCAGGTGAACCGTGATGGTACGACAACCATCTTTTTGTAGTGAAATGTCAAATTTTCCTCATGATACAGTCAAAACATGCCGTTGATACGATATTATAGTGTACTTTAAAATATTTAAATTACAACACACACACACACAATAAAAACATACAATCGTTAATAAATGAAGATTTTTTAAAAGTAAATGAATGGCTAAACATTAATAAATTATCGCTAAGTAAAACAAATCAAAATACATGATCTTTCATATGAACAATAAACGTATAGAGACTCTTACGCTTAAAATAGATTATATAAATACTGAAAAAGTAGATGAATTTAACTTCTTAGGATTTACTTTGGACACAAACCTAAACTGGAAAAAACAACCTGAAAAAGTTTAAAATAAGTGTTCCAAAATAATTCTCATATTGAATAGATTAAAACACGTACTACCTATACAAATACAAACTCTTTTATATAACTCGGTAACATTACCACACATTGATTATTGCATTGTGGCATGGGGATATCATCGAAATAGAATAATGAAAAAAAAAGCCTGTGGGAATAATAATCCTAAGCAAATATAATGCACACACTGAACTACTTTAACAAAACTTAACTTATTAAAAGTAGAAGATATATTGAAGTTACAAGAACTAAAATTATATTTTAGATAAATTCACAAAAATCTACCCGTTTATTTACTAAGCTGGCCAATTGTATATATATATATATATATATATATATATATATATATATATAATATATATATTGCGTATTACATGTATACAACCAAGAAGAATACTTATATTATGTACATGGGATGGGGTCAAATAAACTTTCTTTCTTAGTAGAGTCAAAAATGAACACTTCGGTGTCATTCTTATGTCCTGACTGTCCACTGAAGAATTATTTATTACTGAATTGTGTGATGCACTCACACGATCTGTGGACTTTTAATTATACTTTGATATAATATGAGCGATGTCTTTGTTTTTTACATTATCTTATTTTTTTTCGAAATATTCGTCTGTGGATTTTTTTGGGATTTTCAAAATTAAATTGCACTTTACTTTATTTGTCTTTTCTTAGACTGCATACAAGATATTTATTAGTTACATCACCTTTCCGGTTTGATTTTTTGGGGGCTTTTTAACATAAAATTATCGATTTTTTTTAGTTTATCGTAACATGCCACCGTGATATTGTTACAGCACATTTCAGATGACCGCCATATTAACAACACCGGCTACTGCCGGAAATGGCGTTGTTTTGGGCCCTAAAAGTGCGCAAAAACACAATTTGTTTTTACAAATATAAGTCCGTATTTGTACCTGATCCGATGGGGAGTGATGAAAAGAACATATTAGCATCGAAATTTTTTTTTTTAAATGTCGTTTAATGACGTTAATAATTTCGGCCAGACTAATGCACCTTTACCCAGGATTCCGCGTTGTTGCTAAGGTGGTTTGAATCATACCTTGAATTATACCTTGAAAGGGTTTGTCATAGTAATACATAATGTTTTCCACTATAGTTGTTATTATACATAGTATAACTAAAATTGAAGAACTTATGTGATTATTGTCATGTGCATAAATATATTGTGTGATTTAGAGCGCTGTTTTTGTAAATCGATTTTATAGATACACCAGATTCCACAGCAAGTATTTATTTATGGATGACCATACCGTTTGAAAGTGAAAGCCATGTATATTTAATTTTTTGCATTATTCTTTGTATTTTATCTACATGACAGTTGACACTAACAGGTTCACTCCCTGGTCTGTGCCCAGCACAGCCTTGGCCTGTGGGCGTAGCTGTGGCGAGCCTGCTTTTATACGTGCCGCAGTTAAATAAACAACCATGATTTGTAGTACCTTTGCACGAAATAAATGAAGGTATCCAATCAGTTTGAGAAGGATTTTCCGAATCCATCCATCCTGGGAAAGCTTGTACGCCGAGAGCGACTTGTACTCTTCAGTTCTTCCTTCGTGTAGGCCGACTGGGTAAAAATCAGGTAGTTCACCACATCGATATATGCCACGTCCGGCCATTTGTTGACGTTGCTTTCAAATTCATTTGTCGGCACATTGTACGGATCGCACTTTATGTATGCGATTTTGCGGTCGTATCGCAAACGTACATCTGCGGGCAAGGATTCTCGATAAACAAGCGAAGACATTGATATGTAGACATGAGACGTCATGTTAGCGTAGGAAGCAAAATGGCGACGCGCAAGGCAGTCTGAGCATGCGCCCCACTTGCGTGACATCAGTGAAGACAAACAATAATTAGTACCGTACTATCGAGGCTATAGCGATAGCAGTGCGCGGCGCTGTCTATATGCACTGCCGCGGTGTCGTGCTAATCTTTTGCGCTCACTAAATACTTTCTTCTTGAATTGGTGGTCAGTTAATCAGGAGAATTAATTGTTCGACATAATTTCCTCTAGAGTAGCTAAGTAGTCAGATTTAGTAATTATTATGATTGTAAAATGTAAATATTATTTATCCTTAAATGATGGATAAGAATTTGCCCATATTGGGGCATATTACTGCAGATGAGGTAGAATTAATGTGCAATACAGGAATTTTAATATATAGTCTGGTAAAATTGCTTTAATTTATAAAGCATGCCCACAAGGGGTGTACCTTTAGACACTAATGAATCAATATGACCAGTTTAGATGTTCTTCTATGTAAATTCCTTTAAAAATGTGTTGAAGAACCTTGATTTATATCAGGCTTGTTAACAAATGCAAATGCATTTGAACGCGCATTTGAATGTTAAGCATTTGAATGCACATGATTTGTTTTATGCATTTGCATTTGCATTTGAATGCGTACCTTAAACATTTGCATTTGCATTTGAATGCGATCCACATACATTTGATTTGTCAAATGCACAACCAAATGCGCAATCAAATGCGTGCGCATGGACAAAAATATAAAATGGGGGATGCTGTACTAGGTAGAACCACAACAGAAAAGGACGTAGGAATAACATTTAGTGCTGACATGAATGTTTCAGAGCAATGTGGGATTGCTACTTCGAAAGGAAATCAAATTCTACGGCTAATAAGTAGAACTATCATGTTTAAAGAGAAACAGCTAATTGTACCCCTGTACAAAGCAATAGTTAGACCACATTTGGAATATTGTATTCAAGCATGGAGGCCGTATCGTAAAAAGGACATAGACAAGTTAGAAAGAATACAACAAAGAATACAAGAGCAACTAAAATGATTCCAGAATTGAGAGACCTTAGTTACGAAAGTCGCTTATTACAATGTGGTTTGACAACACTAGAGACCAGGAGACTAAGAGGTGACCAAATAGAATTGTTTAAAATAGTGAACGGTTATGAGGATGTTGATAGGAATATGTTCTTCAAATTTAAAGAAGGCAGTAGAACCAGATGACACAAAGCAGCATTAGTTAAGGAGCAGTGTAGGTTGGACATGAGAAAGTACTCTTTCTCACAGAGGGTGATAAATGAATGGAACAAACTGCCAAATTACTATGTTAATGGTAGTAGTGTGAATATGCTTAAAAATAGAA
The DNA here is from genome assembly GCA_009193005.1 of Lamellibrachia luymesi. Taxonomy (NCBI): domain Eukaryota; kingdom Metazoa; phylum Annelida; class Polychaeta; order Sabellida; family Siboglinidae; genus Lamellibrachia; species Lamellibrachia luymesi. Next base: position 57,123 of record SDWI01001623.1, on the reverse strand, counting down.
TTGACAGATATTTGATAAGGGCGGGCTACACATAGATGAGAAAATTGTTGGACTCTCGATAAGCCAATGACTTCCTTGTCCACGTGTCATCTGGAACTTGTTGTTTGGGGTGGCAATCTTGTTAAATCTTGCAATTCTCTGAATAATTATTATTGTTAGACTCACTTTCACAAGTTCACAACATGCCACTGTAGTGAGCAGTACCCTCGGCAGATTACGAAATCATTGTCTGACCTGTGAATCCATTTTCAGAGCGTACTCTTTGAAAACGTGCTCTGTAGGTCAACTGGTCAATGCCTGAGCTGTTATTCATGCAACACGAAAATACCAACTGGTCTATAAGTTGATGGCTTCAGAGATTACCAGTTCATTGAAACAATGCAGACAAATGACTCCCTTTTGTTGTGCTGGCACTGTTGGGGTGAGTTGTGGTGGCAGCTCATTGGGGGAGTAAATATTGGCAATGCCAGCCCTGAATATTTACAACCAGAGAGAGTTATTACTGTTAGCTGTAATTATCCACCAGGTAACCTTCCCAGTGACCCCACCAATGGACAGTCTATTGTCTTTGGTTACCCTTCCATTCTGGCCTACCTGAAGGATTAGCCTTTCATTCCCTGCCATGGTTCCCAGTCAACGCTCAATTGTCTATTTCCACCACCTCTGCAGGCCTGGAACTGTGTCACTCAGTGTATGACTCTACAGACATGTTCATGCAGTGAGACTGGTATGTAGTGGTGCTTAGTTGTTACAGTAATGTACTACTGTATTTATTAAATACATTAATAATGTGCTTGTATACATTACATTGTTTTTTTTCCCCAAATGAAACATTTGAAATTAATTCAAATGCATTTGCAAATGTGTAACCAAAACATTTGCATTTGCATTTGAATGCGTTCCTGGAAACTGGCATTTGCATTCGCATTTGCATTTGAATCAAGTGAAACATTTGCATTTGCATTCAAATGCGTTTACATGCATTTGTTATAAAGCCTGATTTATATTAATTCCGTTTATTTTAATTTTAGCATCGTGTTCATTGTATTTTTTTAGGAGTAAATATAATAACATTAGTTTTATAATCTAGTATTGATCCTTGAGGAACACCACATGTCACTATCATTAATTCTTAATCTAACTGATTACAAGAAACAAACTGTTTTCTATAATTTCGAAACCACTCTGTAGGTATACACCTCTTATTCCAAAACAATTTAGTTTATTTAGCAAAATATCATGGTCAATGGTGTACAAATTAATTAACCAAATGCACAAGTGATCTGTGCTAACCAACCAACCATCCGACCAAGAAAAACATTGATGGTTTCAAGTTATTGGTAAAATATATGGAAAATAATTGAATACACTAACGTTAGTTTGTTAGTTAGTTAAGTTAGTTAAGGTAACTGACTTCATATTTTCGACTTTTTGCCAGGCTAGCATTATCCGAGCAATTCTACCTTTTACTCACAGTCGCTGTGGCCTCTGAGTCTGACTCGTCATCTGACTTATCAATCTGTGGATTTGTATTGACTGGCATTTGTTTTGAGCAGGATGGACGAGTAATAAATGTGTCCATTTTTTTCTCCGTTTGACGGTGCGCAGCACAATAAATTTAGCCGCAAAGCTCCACAATGAATCCGCAAGGAAGCGCTTCTTACAGTAGCACCTTACGGATTAACTGTGAAAATATTGCGTTTGGTAATCGCGGAGCTTTGCGTTTAGTTTTAATTTTTCGATCGTTAAGCGGCAGTAAATGCATGGTTTTGTTAAAATGATGTGTATATATGTATAGTAGATACACGAGAAGTTTGGCGTCTATAGGTGGTCGTATTCATAGTTAGGTCAGAAAGAGGACACCCTGTTGAGAAACGCTGCATAGGTGTCATCACTGTACTCGCTCCATGCATTGCCTGAATCACCGTCTGCTGATGTCGCTCCAACGCTGTCCCAATCGTCCTTAGCAGTGGCTGCGAGGGAATCCAAGAGTGCACTAATCAGGCTCCAAGCAGTTTTCAGCCTCGTTCCATCCGTAGTCTGTGGTACTCGCCTCAGTCGGATCAGTCTAGTCGGCCCTCTTCCAGATTGTTGCACAAAGTGGGCGCTTTTGAAGTGATTGACAAGCATCTTGGTGCATGGGGAAGAGAGGCATAGTTAAACATCTTTATTCTGGCCAGAGGTTCCTTCTCATTGCCACCATCCATGCGCATGAAATCCTTGTACAATGTTTTGTTGATGTCAGAGGTTTTGAAATTGTACAACAACCTTCCCCTCTACAGCTGGGCCTGGTCAGGTCCAATGATGATAAATGTGTGATGTTACCATGATCGACGCAGCTTTCGCTCCGAATCTGGTCATTGGTGAGAGGTACTTGTCGAGTACCAAGGGGATGTTTTCACCACGACTGGAACACATCTTCACAAAACGATCCCTGGTCATGACTGCACATGCTGACTTGCAGCACGGTTTCATTTACGAGGATGCCGCCATCAATCACTGTTTTATCAATCGCGTCATTCCATTAAATTAATGCCCTTTTTCTAACCCGTTGGGGTTGCTGGTAGGGGGAAGCCCGCACCTAAAATTGTGGGCACTGGTCCTGTCGTATTCAGGGGACCATAAGGGAATATTTAATTGTATTAACCTTGGCGCCATTCCCATAGATAAATGCCCCCCCTCTCCCAGCCCTTTGGGTGTTGCTGGCAGGGGGGAAACCCAACCTAAAATATTGCTGGCATTGGTCATTCTATATTCAGGGAACCTCGCAGAAACATTTGACACATTTTTATCCTTCGCATCATTCCATTAAATAAGTGACCCTTTTCTCACCCTTTGGGCGTTTCTGGCAGGGGGAAGGCCCCACTTAAAATTGCTGGCATTGGCCATTCCATGCTCAGGTAACCCCAATGAAAGATTTGATACTATTTTTAGCGTTGGCGTCTTTCGTATAAATAAATGCCCTCTTTTTCTTTTACTTTTTTGCCCCCTTTGATGTGTGATTTAGGGAGCAACTCCACCAGCCCAGACCCGACAGCAATGCATTTTAAGGCATGTCGGGGGGAGGTCCATTCAGTCAAATTCCAAGAAAACATTTAACACCATTTTTTTTCTTTCGCGCCAGTTCATTAATTCGGCGTCATTCTATTAAATAAAATTAATGCCCCTTTCCTTGCCTTTTGGTAGTTGCTGGCAGGGGGAATCCCCCAACTAAAATTGCTGGCATTAGCCATTACGTACGTAGGTAACCCCAAGGAAAGATTTGACACTGTTTTTAGCCTTGGCACAATTCACATAAATAAATGTACTTTTGTCGCCATTTGGGGTTTGCTGGCAGGGGGACCCCCCACCTAAAATTGCTGGCATTAGTCATTTCATAGTCACGGAACCGCATGGGAATGTTTGACACTATTTTTAGCCTTGGTGCCATTCTCACAAATAAATGTACTTTTTTGTCCTCTTTGACGGGAGGTTTCATGGGCAACCCCCAGCCCAGACCCGACAGCAACGCATTTTTGGGATGTGGTAATGTGGTCCCTTCAGCCCATAGGATCAAACCTTTTGGCGTCGTTTACATAAATAAAAGCTCTGGGCTCCCAATCTACGTGGTCTGACCTCATATGGCGTGACCGAGATCCCACCATCTCTCCATATTAATACGCTAACTCTGGGGGCAGTCTGGCAGTATCCCCTCCCAGGCGACGGCAACCACGCCCTTCTCTGCGTTCGTTCGCCTTCTAGCACCAGTGGGCTCTGATCTACCAATTGGCGATGTATTAAAACAAAACACAAAAGCAGTTATTTAGACTTATTTACTATAATTTTGTTCTTCCTGGCGGACACCGTCACTCCACCATCTCTATGTTTATGCACTAACTTTGGGGGCAGTCCGGCTGCATCTCCTCCCAGGCGCCGACATCCACTCGCCTCTTTGATGAGGTCAAATCACAGTTGAACTTCCTATTGATTGTTTCACAGGAATGTAGGGCACAGTAAATCGTGATATGTGAAATTAAGAAATTAAGGTTTGTTTTTGGACGCTATTGGCTGTTAAATGTTGCATATTTTTTTTAGAGTTTAACAGGCGGGATATTTATAGGGAATTTTTATCAGCTATGGGCCACGTTGGCGCGTGAACACATGGACGTCGCACGTGGGGGCATTTAAAACAGCTGGATGTATGTGATTTTTTTGCCCAAACTTGGTCAGCATGTCAATGAGGTGATGGCAGTTACTGTTAACAGTCCAGTTTTCTTATAATCAGACAAAACGTTAGCATGACCACCAATGCATTTGTGCACTGTGGTCTGACCTCAGATGGCGTGACCGAGACACCACCATATCTACATTAATACGCTAACTTTGGAGGCAGTCTGGCAGTATCTCCGCCCACTTGCCTCTCCGTATATCCTTCGCCTTCTGGCACCAGTGGCCTCTGATCTATCAACCCATTAAGCGCACTCGTCACTATCCTGGGGACTATTTATGTAATGGCGCACGGGTCGTATATGTGGTCTGTGGCCAACAAAAGCGCCAGAGTGTTTCAACACACAATTTGCTCACTGTGTCGTCTTTGTCCGACAGGTAGAATATAACTCCAAATAACTACTTTAATAAGTGAATACATTTTTTCCCGAGTACTTTCTCATCGGATACGCTGGTAAAATTAATGTTTTCTTTCCTACTAAATTATATCTTTAATTTGATGGAAACGTATCAACATTTATAAATCATTCACTGAGCTGCTGGGCCGAAATTGACGGATATCTGCTTTGGGTGCATCTTCTGAAAGGTTTTGTCGAATTACACATAGCATGTGTGTTAACTGAATTTGCTGTGAAACTAACTCGGACGGGTGTTAGCTAGTCTTAAATTATTGTGAATGTTGCAGGTACATTGAGTTGGGATGTAGCCTAGGCTCTGATAGGGGCGGATTCGACAGCTTAACTGGGGTCAGTATGTAGTGATATTACGGTGGGATGTAGCCTAGCCTCTGACAGGGGTGGAGATAAGATAAGAATATCTTAATTGGTATCAGTACGTGGTGATGCTACTGCAAGGGTCATAAGAAATGACTTAAATAAAAAGTAAGTTTCTTTACAAACTATCATTATTAAAAATCTAACATATATCTGTGTTGATTTACATTTTGAGATGTTCATGAGGAATTTATATTCCTACGCTGTCATCCGGGTTCTGCCCCACTGCAGCGGATGTAATAAAGACACACGGTGTAATTGTAGAACTGTCTCAAACTGATGCATTCCTAGAATGACATTTCGTATACGATGCATATTAAAAGGAAGCATTACATGGTGTCAGAACACGGAGTCGAAACAACCCGCCTAGAGCTCCGAAAAGAACAAAGAAGTGCAGCTAAGTGGAACTTTGACGTTTGTCATTTATCCCGCATTCCATTGAGCAAGCTGTCATGGCGCCCAAGCAGGCAGGGCAACGTTACGATTGTAAACTGCTGTGTATCGACATGTTATCACCATAGTTGATAAGTATCACAAACATTGCACCGTGCATACAAAAATACTGTCCCGGCGTAGAGTCAAGTGAGGGCTAACTCACCAGATATAATGTCAAAAATCTAACTTTGTTGACATTTAGCGAACTTTATTGACTTCATCAGTCAACTTAACTATGGCTTAATTTATCAGACAGCCAGACGAACTTGTGTTAGCAGGTAACATTGCTGGGAATTGGCGGAAATTTAAACAGGAATTCGAGTTGTATATGCTTGCTGCTGGATACGATACAAAACCGCCAAAGCAGAAAATAGCTTTGTTGCTCGAAAGCAGGCCATAGAGGTATATAACACATTTTCTTTCACTGCGGAGGAGGAAGGGAAATATGAGACGTTCAATGCCTACTGTAATCCCAAGAAGAACGAAACTTACGAACGCCACGTGTTCCATAGTCGTAAACAATTACAGGGAGAGCCAATTAAACAGTTTATCACTGACCTCAAGTTGAAGGCCCAAACCTGTCACTTTGACAATCTCATAGATATTATTATCCGAGACCGCCTAGTCTTAGGGGTATCGAGCCAACGGGTGCGTGAGCGCTTGTTGCGAGAAGATGACCTTGACCTTGTCAAAGCAGTTAAATATGTCAGGCTACAGAGGACAAAAATGCAGACCCGGCGACCGACAACAAATGGACTCAGAAGCTGCGTGTTGACAATTGCTCGATCTAGTTTAAGTTGGACACGGAGTTAGCATAATCTCAGAGAAGCAGCGCATTGAACCAGCACCGAAGCTGGAGAAAAGTAGCACAGTGACGACACCATAAAGTGGCACCCCGATACCAAACCTAGGGGTGTGTCGAGTATCAGTACGCTACAAGAAACGTCAAATATTGACATACCTGGAAGTCGTGCGTGAAGAATGCAGACCAGCACTCCTGGGCGGCCCAGATTGTGGCAAACTCGGACTTGTGAAGCGAGTCAACGCAATGAAGAAGGATGAAGCAAAGAGCAATGATACAATGAGGGCCGAGATCAAGAAATCATACCCACAGTTATTCCAGGAGAATGGCCCTATACCTGGTTTACACACGATTGTCCTCAAAGATGGCCCCACTGGAGTCATCCACGCACGTCGCAGGGTGGCAGTTTCGAAAAGGCCACAACTGAGGCAAGAGTTTGACCGGCAGGTGGATCTGGGATTCTTGGCGAAGGTCAACGAGCCCATGGATTGGGTAAACTCGCTCGTGATAGCAGAAAAATCTAACGGGAAAATGCGACTTTGCATAGATCCAAAGGATCTAAACAAGGAGATTAAGCGTGAACACTTTCAAATCCCAACGAAGGAGGAGATCATCGGAAAGCTGCAAATGCAACATTCTTCCCGAAATTGGACGCGACTGCCGGCTTTCATCAAATACCATTGGTCATCCTTGTTGACAACCTTTAACACCCCATTTGGACGCTACCGATACATGAGGCCTCAGATCTGCTCGGCCCCTGATATATTCCACAAAACCGTGCACCAGTTTCTAGAAGACATTGAAAGTGTGAGCGTCTACATGGACGACGTAGTCTTCTGGGGCTCCACCACTGCGGAGCACGGTGAGCGCCTCAATGAGACATTGCAGAGACTCTCTGAGGTGGGACTGGGCCTGAACATGGAAAAGTGTGTCTTCCGACAACCCGAACTCTCGTATCTTGGAGAAGTGGTGACCAAACACGGCGTGAAACGCGATCTGGAGAAAATCCAAGCGAGCACAGATATGCCTACACCGACCAACGCAACAGAGTTATAGCGAGTGTTAGGCATGATGACATATCTTGGCCGATACGTACCAAATTTGTCAGCCAGAACCGCTCCACTAAAATTACTGTTAGAGAAAGACAGTCACTGGCAATGGCAACACGAACACGAGCTTGCGTGGAACAGAATCAAAGAGACACTGTCGAAACATCCAGTACTGCAGTATTATGATAAGACCAAGTCGCTCAAAGTCTCGAGCGATGCATCTAAAGGCGGGATTAGTGCCGTTCTACTGCCAGAGACGAATGGAGAGTGGATGCCTGTGGCGTACGCTTCGAGGTCCATGACAGCGGAGAAAAACTACACACAGATAGAAAAAGAACAGTTCGGTGTCATGTTTGCATGTGAACGTTTCCAATTATATATCTATGGTCGCAAAGTCATAGTCGAAATTGACCACCAGCCATAGATAGCGATTTCAAAGAAACAGCTCTGCGACGCACCACCGAGATTACAGCGGCTTCTATTACGCATTCAGGAGTAAGACATGTTGCTGGAGTACACTCCAGGGAAACTCCTCGTGGTCGCGGATGCGTTGTCGAGATCGTTCTCATCGAAGGAGGTGGCGAGCACGGCAGACAGCGAAGTACACATACACGTCTGCGCGGTAAAATCAAGCTTACCTATGTCTGAGCGCAAGTGTGCTGATATAGCGGAAGAGACCATTGTCGATGGCGTCATACTGAAGGGACAACGAGTTATTGTGCCTGAGAACATGAGAGCAGAGATGCTTCAGCTAATACACGAGGGTCACTTGGGCATCGAGAAATGTAAGAGACGAGCCCGAGACATACTGTACTGGCCCAACATGAACAAAGATGTTTATGACACAGTCTCGCGATCTGACGTGTGCCAGGAGTACAGATATGCACAACAACAGCAACCCCTGCAGATGCATGAGTGGCCAGATCGACCATGGCCGAAGGTAGCGTGAAGCAAGTTCCATACCTACTGACGGTCGACTACTACTCGCACTATCCTGAGATAGCACTCTTGTCGAACGAATCGAGTCGACAGGTGATCATCCATTTGAAGTCACTCACGATATTCCATTCCATCGGAGTGCATTTCGGATGGGGGCCCGCGGTCTGCCAGTGAGGAGTTCAGACAATTCGCCAGTGAGTGGGGCATCGAACACAATATGTCGAACCCTTATTATCCACAGTCACACGGACTTGCAGAAAATGGTGTGAAGATCTTGAAGCGCATACTCAGGAAGGCAGCAGACAGAGGAGAGGATGCCTACCTCGCCTTGCTTGCGTATCGCTCTTCACCCCTCGACTGTGGAAAGTCTTCGGCCAAGCTACTATTTGGTAAAAAGATCAGAACGCGTCTCCCATACCGATGTGAGACATAAACCAGGAAATATGCACCACACGATAGAAGGACACTACTGAAGGTGTTACACCCAAATGACACGGTGCGAGTGAAGGATCCAAGACGACGAAGATGGTCGGAGCGTGCAAGAGTAGTAGGCCTCAGCGGGCCTCGCTCGTGTGACGTTCAGTGTGAGGATGGACGACACGGTGCGTGTGAAGGATCCAAGACGACGAAGATGGTCGGAGCGTGCAAGAGTAGTAGGCCTCAGCGGACCTCGCTCGTGTGACGTCCAGTTTGAGGATGGACGACACGGTGCGTGTGAAGGATCCAAGACGACGAAGATGGTCGGAGCGTGCAAGAGTTAGTAGGCCTCAGCGGACCTCGCTCGTGTGACGTCCAGTTTGAGGATGGACGACACGGTGCGTGTGAAGGATCCAAGACGACGAAGATGGTCGGAGCGTGCAAGAGTAGTAGGCCTCAGTGAACCTCGCTCGTGTGACGTTCAGTTTGAGGATGGACGCCGCATGCGCCGCAATCGACAACATTTGCTGGCAACGCGAGAAACGTTTAAGCCATTTCACGTAGAATGTGTAACTCTGCCAGACAACGCGACCCAACAGTCTACTGTATCAACACCAGCAACAGCGATTGAGACGCATCCTGATGCAGAGACGGAAGAGATCGGCGAGGTCACGGAGCTGTCGGAGCACACCTCGTCTGTGTCGTCTTCACCCGTGCGACGACGCTCTGAGCGAGCCCGGAAGGCTCCTGTGCGACTTGATTTGTAACTGTGACTTGTCACAATACCTAGGACATAGGAACTATATTCTAGTGATCCGGGATTTCTGTACTATATAATCTATCTATAAAACGTAAAAAGGGGATGTGTTGATTTACAAGTTATTGTGACGTTCATGAGGAATTGATATTCCTACGCTCTCATCCGGGATCTGCCCCCTGCGGTAGATGTAATAGAGACACACGGTGTAATTGTAAAACTGTCTCAAACTGATGCATTCCTATATTTAAAACTAGTATGACATTTCGTATAAGGTGCATATTACAAAGAAGCATTACAATGTCCAACTAAGCTGCCACTGGGGGTATATACAGCCCCAGTTAAATGTACTTATAATTATATCCCAAATAAGGGGCAGTGGTGACTCTGCATGCATAATGAACACTATTACAACTACTAAAAAAATTGCAAATAATAGCATTACGACATTTATACACTGTAAGGTGTCGCTCTCTGGTGGTTGTAACGAGGTAGTATTAAACCATATCCACTACTCTAAAGTAACGCCCTCTAGCGATTATAACTATGGTTCCACTATAGGAGGGCTTTCACGGTGACGTCACGCACCTAACCACGTGATCGTCTGGCGCCGCTGGCTGGCATAACAACCAGATGCCTCCATTGTTTCAGTGCATTTTGTTGGTTGCGCTTCTCTTATTGTATGAATTTTATACGTTTTAACACACACCTTCGAAATCATGGTTGCGTCCTGTGTTGTTGTGGGATATACTAGTCGCTGTGTGGACGGCTCATTGTCGTTTCATCGCATCCCAAAAGAGAAAAAACGAAGAGAACTCTGGCTGAATGCGATCAGATGTAAACACTGCCAAATGAACGTGTTTGTGGACGACAACATTTCAACTTTGAACCGCTATTAACGGTTAATATTACCAATGAATATATTCCATTAATGACTGTTTGCAGCTGTTATATAAAGTTAAAGCAGAATGAACGCCGGAAAAGGAAATGTTTGTAATATCTGAACCCTGTAACATTAGCCGGCCTGCAAAGCCGGCCTAGTCTAGCCCTAGGCCAACGCCCGCGACACTGGCTCTGCCGTTGGCGCTGTCATTAACCCCATTAAACCGTTTATTTCATGAAACTAAGTTTAATATTTATCATACAACTATGCAAGTGTGTGATTTATAAGCTTTCACATTCTCGGCTGAACATTTCTGGCTTGTTGATCGTGTAATGCCGAACGTTTAATCAGGTCAGAGCCAGAGGCTGGGTCGTTCTACCAGCCGTTTTGAATAAAATACAGATGTGGTAACTTACTAAAGCCGTCACTGTGCTCTAGCTTCTTATTGTAACATTCCTTCGCACAGGGATCTAAAACATTGGTGTATTTAGCCCAGTAGTGATTCATGTTTGCTCCAGCATAGCAAGACATTTGTTAAAGAAAGCTCGGCTGGTTTGCGGCTTTGCCAGCCAGCGTACTGCGCATGTACTAATGTGACGTCACGTGTTGGTAAAACATGAAAGCCCCTATTTAGCATAGAACCATTCTCATTAGGATATTGTACCACATGCATTTACGTCGACCATCTGGAACGCTTAGTCATTATAACGTTGATTTCAAAATCAAAACACAGACTACGCATATCACTTGACCAGCTAATACACATGATCGTATCTAACATTCAATTTATCTACATGTAGCAGTACGTAGGGTATTGACGATGTCTGACGACCCCCTGCATTACCGCAATTGCGACTTTTTAGTCATGGCATATCTACTGTCCGATCATATTCCTACATTACGGTGGGATGACAAAGTTGATAGCTATGATCATAATTATTGTGACTTTTTTGCAGAAACATTGCGTTGGGATGTAGCCTAGGCTTTGACAGGGGCGGAGTCGACAGCTATATCTTAATTGGGGTCAGTATGTGGTAATATTACGGTGGAATGTAGCCAATGCTCTGACAATGGCAGAGGTGATGGCTATTTTTTAACAGTGGTCAGTAAATAGTGACACTGCTTTTTTGGTGGGGGTTGGACACAGTGGATTTCAGGTGACGTTGTGGCGGAGATACAGTGTGAATGGCAAATGTTAGTCAATAGTGATATAGTTAGTACTTGTAGCGGTTGGCTGCCGGAGACAATTAAATAGTATCATTATCATTGTTTGCTAGTCTGGCGTAATACGTATGTGAATTGTAGATATTACGCGTACACACCATTTGGGGGCCAGCATGCTTGCTGTGGTGATGTATGTTGTTTTGATGGTGAATGTTTGCATCATTGCTGGCACGTGATTACTGAATTAAATGTAATTTATTTGGCCTATTTCACTCTACACTGGACTTGCGTTGTTGTTTTGCATTAGATATGATTATGTTTTACATGCGATGTAATCTAGATATCTAACAACATACACAAGATATATTTATAGTTATAACAGGACACGGAAACAGCAGCGCACCCTGGTGGAAATCACTCGGGTATGGCATGGTTGAAGGTAAAGAAATACACTAGGTGTATGTGTGTGTGTGGGGGGCTTTATGTGGGAGTCTAGTACGAGTGTACCGCTTGTAGAACGGATAATCCGGTACTGCTACTCTTGGTCCGTGAAGTGTCACGGCCCGAGAGGAGGACCGTGTAGTGTCACGAGCCCAGAGGAGGACCGGGTCAGAACGTAACACATCACATAACAAGAAAGTGAATAACTTGTGTGTAATAATTTGCAATAAAAATAAATTAAATATTTTGGGTGATATGGAGAACATTATTTTCATAGAGTTGTATATCCTACGTCAAACGGTGGACAAATCTGCAGCGCTGTTCATATGCACAGCCGGTGTCGTGCTAAAATAATCTTCGCCCGATTTACACGAAATACTGTTTTACTAATAGTGAAATGAATCATGCAATCCAGGTTTACAGATCTAACACCTAATTTATGTTTTACCATTATTAACTCGTATAAATTGACAAAATCAATGGGGTCACGGCTTGCATGCAGGCACGCACGCACGCACGCGCGCTCGCACGTNACACACACACACACACACACACACACACACACACACACACACACATACATACATACATACGTATTTTGTTGTATCAGAAGTCTGGAAAAAATATCAAGACGACAGTTAATGCTATACGCCGATACTAAAAACGTTTGCCCACAAGTCGTCAGATGAACCAGTCATTTAATATTAACATTACAAACAGACATGTTCCTGAATATAAAATGCGTATTGGCTGTGTCCGTGATGTTCGGCATCACGTGTATGGTGTTCACGGCCAGCCATGTTTACTTCGTTCTCCTTCAACAGCCGCTACAGCAAACAACGCAGCGGTCAATCCCCTGTGATTGGACTGATTTAGAAGGAGCGCATTTCGCGGCTAATGTTAGCGACATCGACATAGGCCAGGCTGAACTGGAGCAGTATGTGAGGTATGTTAAGCTTACGCCGAAGAAGCCGGGGGCTCGAGTGAGAAGTACAAATACAAAGTGACGTGGCTAAGTAATCTGGCATCCGATGGTATCATCCTGTGCATTGAGGAGCGGCTTGAGTCCAAACCAACATCTGGTGGCAGTACGTTTTCCGTCTATAGTGAACACTTGGCGAAAGAACTGTGCAACTACCGCGATATGTTCAACGGGACCTACCTCGTGTGGTGTCCGCCGGTGGCGCCAAAGGGTCGCAGGGATATCACCGTAAAACTGCAATTTGTAAACTACGGCGCATACGCCGGATCTCAAGTTAATATCAATCGTTACCTGTGGAATCATTTAATAAAATTGAACTCAAAGAAATCCCTAACGCCAGTCAAGCAACCACAGTTGACATCTGCACTGGATGAGCTAACGAACACAAAGAACGCGGTGATCTGGTACCTGCGAAATGAGCGATGGTTTGTGAAACTAGCCAACGGCAACCATTTCTTCCCTCTCAGCACAGAGCGAATGTGCGCGTGCGCGCGCAACGTGAACCGAATTATATTAGCGGGCACGTCACACATGAAATACAATTCGACTATCTTATCTATACGTGCTACAAACCTGGGGAAAACTTTGCGAGTTACATCCCAGGCATACAATATCCGCATCTGCAACAATATAAAAATCTGCTTTTTATATGGTTTCAATTCGCTGATATATCGCTGCAGAAACTAACGGCAGCCATTGGAGACATGAACGGCACAAAATACACAATGATCTTTGTACAGACGGGATCGCATAATCTAGCCTACAAAGGGCTCAAGTAAATGATGGACAATTCTATCTGCATCAACGTGAAAGCGCTGTTGTCTATCCGCGCCAAGACCGACATTCCTGCAGCCAACTTCGTGGTAGTCACGCAGCCATCGTCCGCCGTACGAAACAATGTGCTTTACTTTAAAGGCGATCGGAATAACTATTGCGTCGCGGCCGTGACGCGTAAGTTCAAGTGGAATTTGCAGTAGCATGGATTCAACATCTTCGACGAATTCGCCATCCTGCTTCCGCAGTCGGAGAAAACCATATGTGGCGTGCATTACGTCTGTCCCGTCTTTGACGGCAGCGGATTCAGAGTATATGGCAAAGTCGGCATACCTGCTACCAAGCTAATGATCGCTCACGCGTGCAGGGGACACAACGCACTTAAGACGTCGTGCCCATGACATTTGAATAGATTTATTCAATATTTTCAATCTTTTTGGTGAAGTCGGTGTTATTTACAAGTTTGGCAATAATTGCTTGGCTGATTGAGCCAGTTATTGTTGTCACAATGGGATCATCATTTTGAATCAGGGCTACGATGGCCCTGCGCATTTCGGCGTTGATTGTTTTTGGCTGTTTTTCATCGGCCGACCCTGCAGCTACACTGGAACTTCCTTTACCTTTTTTGACTTTGATGGTAGAACATGTAAATGCTACGATAAAGTGGAAGTCCACCTACACATCTATGCAGAGGCTGATCAATGTCATAGTCACATACGTATAACTTGGTAAAACGTACATTTATGTTGAGCTTTAGAATTCAATGTCACTGGTGCAGTGGTGACATTATCAGGTGTATTCTACAGTAGTTCCTAATACTTACTATTCTCCTGACCCAAGGGTAAAGGTGTAGTGTCGTAATTGTTCTTACTGCATGCTGTATATCTTTGCTTAGTGCCGTCCGTGGACGGATGCAAACAAAGCTCTAAAGATTATGCAAGGATGTGTCAGGGAGACACCCGTCAGTATCCTCCTGGACACAGGGTGTAGCGGAATAGTTATGAGACGTGATCTTGTTAGGGCCGATCAACTCACGGGAGAGAAGCAAATATTCGTAATGAATCACTTCGCTATTACCGTGTCCATAGATAGATGTTAGACATTTTCACCTATCTTCTCTGGGGAAGTAGAGGTGTCCTGTATCGACAATCCTATTTGTGGCGTAATTATCGGAAATGTTCCAGGGGTACACCCTGACTTAATGGGAGACGGTGAGTTAGAAAAAAATTTGAGTCACCTTTGTAAAAATGTGGCCAATGACGACTGGGGTCCTATTAAAGAGAAGAATAATAACCTGCGCAGTTGTAACCAGAGCTGAAGCAGCGAAACAAGAGCGAAAGATTAGTCCGCTTAAAGTTCCCGATGTGGGTAACTTTAATGTGACATCGGACTCTTTCAAAATAGCTCAAAGGGAAGACCCAACTTTGAATGCCTTCTCTGATAAGGCAAAGCAAACACCACGAAGTGCTTCGTTAACGAGTATTTCATGAAGGGGGCATGTTGTATCGACGCTTTCAGAGAGAGAAAACTAATGAAGAGTGGACACAGCAAGTGGTTCCTCGAGTTTTCAGAAAGCAAATTCGGCGACTAGGCCATGCAACTATTCTGGCAAGTCACTTAGGTGTTTAAAGGACTTAAGATATAATTTGTAGGAATTTCTATTGGCCAGGCGATATCAACAGATTTGTGACATATGCCAGAGGACGATAAATCGAGAATGTGCTAAGGTGGCTCCAGTTCAGTTGATGCCTGTGATTAATGTCCCTTTTAATAAGGTCGCCATTGAACTGATAGGCCTACTATTGCGACATACCGATAGACGAAACCGATAAATCGTTATGTTAGTTGACTGCGCTACCCGGTATCCGTAAGCGACCCCTGTCCATATTTACTAGGGTAGGTTTCGCAACTGAGGTACTCAATGACAATGGCCCACAGTTTGTCTCTAGTGTCATGAGTGAAGTAGCTAGACTAATGTCTATCCACCAGGTGCATTCTTCTCCTTACCACCCCATGGCCTATGGGCTAGTAGAAAGATTCAACGGGACTCCGAAGAAGATGCCGATGTGGATGTGTGCGGAGCGATCCCGCGATTGGGATCTGTATTTAGAACCTCTTCTTTTTGCAGAGAAACTCCACAAGATAGTACGAAGTTTTCTCCCTTCGAACTTTTGTATGGCAGTTATGACAGTTTTGGGACATATGGCCATTCTGAAAGAGTTGTGGTCTAGTGAAAGTACCAATAGTGACACACGACAAACGTATCAGTATATTTTCGAGCTGAGAAACAGAATAGAAGATACATGTAAAGTTGCTAGAGATAAACTGGAAACTTCGCAGTTTCGTTACAATGGCCATTTCGACAAGAAGACGCGTATGAGAACTCTCAACATAGCTGACCAGGTACTCGTAATGCTGTCCACTGATTAAAATAAGTTGCTTAATGCAATGGAAAGGACCAGAGAAGGTTGGGTTAACCGGTTACCCAATCCGGGTTGGAAACAACACTAAGATCTTCCATCTGAACATGTTAAAAAAATATGCTTCCAAGTCGAGAGAGGAAGTAGTGTCTACTGCGGCTATCTTGGATCCTCCTGATGATTCTTCCTTAGAGATAGAACCACTGCTAGGGGAACCCGGAGAGACCCTTAAGTAGGGTCTACTGCGGCTATCTTGGATCCTCCTGATGATTCTTCCTTAGAGATAGAACCACTGTTAGAGAAACCGGGAGAGACCATTAAGTAGGGTCTACTGCGGCTATATTGGATCCTCCTGATGATTCTTCCTTAGAGATAGAACCACTGTTAGAGAAACCGGGAGAGACCATTAAGTAGGGTCTACTGCGGCTATCTTGGATCCTCCTGATGATTCTTCCTTAGAGATAGAACCACTGCTAGGGGAACCCGGAGAGACCATTAAGTAGGGTCTACTGCGGCTATCTTGGATCCTCCTGATGATTCTTCCTTAGAGATATAACCACTGCTAGAGAAACCGGGAGACACCATTTAGCAAGTATATATTTCACCCGAACTCCATTCTTCTCAAACAAATCAGCTGGTTGGTTTATTCGAAGAATTTACGGAGATCTTTTCGGAAAACCCTGGATGCACTAAACTTGTCGAACATACTATCACGTTGAACACGACTGAACCTATTCGGGTTAAGCCTTATCCGATTCCTTTCGCCAAAGTGTCGGACGTAGCTAAGGAGGTAGATAAAATGATAAAACTAGGAGTAATCGAACCATCGAAATCTCCGCATTTTCCCCCTCTGTTGTTGGTTAAGAAAACAGATGGAACAAATCGTGCAGTGGTAGATTTTCGTCAGCTAAACCGAGCTACCACTTTCAACTCTGAACCTATGCCCAATCCTGAAGCAATATTTGCCACTTTGTCCAAAGACCATGTCTTTAGTAAACTTGACTGTAGCAAAGGTTGTTGGCAGTTTGTTTGCTATGTATGCCAAGGATATAGAGAAGACTGCTTTCTCTAGTCCTTCTGGGCTATTCCAATTTCGTCGAATGCCATTTGGGTTGGTCAACGCCGGAGCATCTTACGGACGTATGATGCGTAAACTCTCGAATGGATTAACCGGCGTGGATAACTACATGGATGACATTGAGTTGCACACCCAGACGTGGCCAGAGCACCTCCGTGAGGTTGTTTAAGCGTCTCGGTTATGCTGGAGTCACAGCTAAACCGTCGAAGTGTTGTCTTTATTGGTTATCAAGTAGGAGAGGGGCAACTTATGACCCAAGATGATAAAGTAGAACGTGTGCAAAAGGCACTGGTTCCTCAGGCCGTTACCCAGGCTACGTCAGTCCTGGGACTTACCGGATTTTGCCGGAAGTTTATTCCAAAGAAGGTCGGAAGACGCCGATATAGCGTTCAAAGAGTTGAAGGCTACGATGTGCAGTACACCAATTCTGAAACTGTCCGATTTTGATCGATCTTTTGTTCTTAGAACATACGCATCAGACAAGGGTATCGGTGCAGTACTTCTCCAAGAGTATGTTTTCGTGTAGCGTACGCTAGTAAGAAGTTGACCCATGCGCCATAGTGGAAAGAGAATGCTTGACAATTGGTTGGGCCATGGACAAGTGTTGAACTTACCTCTATGGGCGGAATTTCGTTATCCAAACCGATCATCAACCATTGGTTTTCCTAAGGAAAACCCGATTAACCAGTCCGAGGTTAATCCAGTGGGCGTCGAAGTTGCAACCGTATCAATTTAGAATTGAGGCCAACCCCGGCAAAGAAAATATGGGCGTTGATTATTGCAGCAGAGCCATTGAGTAGGTTAACAGAATGACAGTTCGACTGACCAACATTTCATTCAAAATGTACACATACGTTTACATGTTAGATACAGCATGATACTAGAAAGTCCACGCTGGGGGGTGTTATTATGCGGCTCTCCCTACCGGAGCATATAGTAATTTCTCCTTTTTTAGTTTTAGTATACTTGGGCTGTAGCTATATCGCCTCGATAAGTAGTATTTACCTGTTGTTGTTACGTATTAAACTACAATGTGATTACATTAGCATTAGTACAGTTGCGTTTTGTTCGTTTCACATGTATGTGGATATTACATGTGGATTTCATATTTTACAAGTTAATTCTTAAAAGCCCGGGGTTATGTCACAGATCGGAGATCGTGTGAGTTGTATAGAACCAGCTTGTTTACTTAGAACTGCGTCCTCAACTGATTTAGCCTGGCCCAAATCCTGTTCAATGGTGTACAAATATGTAGTGTGTCAATAGTTAATGTAACATCCTCAGTCGATTTAATAAAAAACGCCTATTTTTTCAAATCATCGAAAGAATTGACTTCTAATCGTTAGATATGGTAAGAATCAAAATAGTGGATATCCAAAATGGTAAACACTGTGTGGATCAATGCCGATCATGGGTGTGACTTCCATCCTCTCGCCGATCACAAGACAACATTACGAAATTTCACCAAGGAAGAAATTGATTTTTCAGCAATTCTATTTTCACTTCGGTTAATGTATGAACAAACAAACATTAACTAATTTAATAGTTTGTCTGATTATTTCACATACACTACATATAAAAGTTGCACAAACGAGCTAGCATGTTGCAATGGATACTAGGTATGTTTGTTGTGTTGTGTTGATGACAGCATAGTGGTTTAGTAAATATGTTTACGTTCTAACTTTCGACAATGGGTTTAGATAAAGGAAATTCGTAAAATGTTTTTTCTGCTATAATTCTTGTACCATATGCACTTTGGTGTACACCTTCATTATGTGCGTACTGTCTATATTCTTATGATATAAATTTTATATAGGATATTATTTGATTTAAATTTTTTTATATTGGGGTGTTTTGGTGCAACTATTACGTAACTTTTCACAAGTCAACTTGCAAGTTGTATAGGCAACCAAGTATTTCCATGGTCTACGTGAGTTAAGTAGGCACTAAAATGATTGGTTGATTTATTATGAGACGACGACTGTTATTGGTGGTAGAAGAAGTACAAAACAGCTGACGCCGGATATTTTGGTCAGATAATTGAGATAAATCAGACATCTGAGACGTTGGATGATTCACGAAGTAAATCGCCATGTGAATCGATAAATTGTCTCCGAGACATGGACATGTGAAGTAATGTTCGTTCGAGCAGAATACATTCACCGAGTAAGGTAATGTCATCATACCCATGTCTCGTGTTGAGAGTTTCGACGTGCAAGGACAATAATTGTCCGTGCATTATTCTTGATTCAAGAGACGATTGTTTCGCCGTTATTTCATCATTAGCGTCGTCGATTATGCATCGGTGAACATTAATACACCGATTGATAACTTTTCGTTGTCCGGACTGGGCGACGATTGCCAGCAACAAGACGCGCTGACGCCTCCTTGTGATTCCTCCATCGACACTCCACGCTGCACGCTTGAATGCACTCGCAAGAGCACGCTGTACGCTTGACTGCACTCGATTGTATTCGCTGTGGCTAGCTTGGTACCACACGCGCTGGAACTGTTTAAGCTAGAATCGACTGTGTAAACTGTGATTTGATAATGATGAATAATATTGGACGTTGATAAATTGCAATTCTGTCCAGCATACTTGATTTGTGATTGTTTACTATGCTGCTTAGGTTTGTTATTAAACTGGAAATATGTTACATAACCCCTGTTGTTGAGTTATTTGTTGTTGTACAAATACACACACACAGATATTTTCTACTGTAGCTAGCAACTGCCGAAGACAGTCTTTGCCAAAAACCCTTGCTGCTCTTATACAAAGCGAGAGCATACAAAGAGGGAAAAGATACCTATGTTCAGACAAGCATACATAATTATATGTATATAGTGCTAGCTAGAGTATTTACAATGATATACACAAAAGTGGGGGAATAAACCCCCGATACAACAATCAGATCAATTCGATATCTAGACATGTTGACATGTAATATGCAAGTTTAGAAAGCATATCGACACAGAAGTACAAATACATCGGGAGGGTGGGTGGGAATAAATTCAGAAGCTCGGATTATGTTGTTCGTATGGCGCAGCGAAGAAAAGTGATTCAGAACATGGTCCCGCTCGCTATCTGCAAATTTCCCCAGCGTGCACCGCTGGCCAGTTATATTTCCCGAAAAAGTCACATGATCGGTTGGTGTAATTAGGCCCGCTTAATTAAGCGCCTTACCGATAGAGGGGTGTGCAGGATAGATATGGGAACAGGTTGTTTTGTTAAACACACCTAGCTAATCAGCTAGGTGCTCGCTGCCCAGCCCCACAAAAAAGCTTTTCATCCTATAGGCCAAAAATTAATTTCGTGTGTTTTTCATAGCTCGATACCCCGTCGACTCTCGGTGTATTTGTGTTTACAATGAAATGGGGACAAGCTTATGCAGACCTTTCTCTGTTTGTATAAATACACCAACTACTTGGTAGGTTGGTAACGGGCAATCCAATTTTATTCATACCCAACAAGGATTACCGCTGTGCACACAGTGACAGTGACAAAGTCTGCCACAAATTGTGCACAGCCTGGTATATTACTGATTAAGCTGGTGTGTATGACCAATTAGTAAACAATACAAATATTATATTAAAACAAAAACACCAGAAATGCGACCGAAATGCAGAAATGCCAATAAATGTGTATTCGCATTTTTAAACAATTGTAAAAAGCAGTTTTAAACCAGTTTGTATAGCCAAGCGTTAATATCCACTTCACTATTTGGGTGGCGCCACTGCTGCTGAGATTCACTTGTCCCACAAAACGTGGGACGATCAAACCACCACATACCAACGTAATGCTATACCATTTATTGGGTTTTGCGACGACCCCTACATGCCACTCGTGATAGGGCTAAAGGTTGAAATGCTATAACTGTCGAACAATAAGCATTTCCATGTTAATTCTCGGTTACGGGGATCCATCAAGTACGTTACGCTATTTTTTACTTTTTAAGATCCGCCCACCCCATTTTCACGTTTGTAGCGCTGGCCTGTATACCCCTAAGACTACTTTCGTTTTTTTTAGAAAACCCCCCCAACTATTATACACACATCTTTTTTTCACCAAGTTTGCAGACTTTTCGCGCGCCGTTACGTACTTCATTGATGCATAGTAAAGTCCGCATTCCTTTTTCTTTTCAGTTAGAATTCAATTTAAATATACCCCCCTTGATGGCCCCTTACACGATAGTGTCCACCGGCCAACGAACGAAAAGGACGTAATAATATCGACAAGAAAACAATCTTTCTCGCCTTCAACTGGCGTTGGATTGAGTTTCACGTTTATCGACTAAGGGTTCTGAGTCATAGTGGAGGTAAAAGGTATAATTGTTGTGGCCTCAATTGTCGCCATAGAGCAAATGTTGATGCGTACGTCTGATATGTTTTCTGTTTACAAGCATACGTAGTCCATTTGTAAACCAATGTTTGACAGGACGATTGTTTTCGTCCAGACGTAAAAATGGACAGTTCTTATCATATAATGACACAAAAGTATTTACAAAATTAGCATAAAATACATTTATATTTACTTCGTTTGTTACAGTGTCCCCCTTTACAGGCTGTTTTTAGAAACATAAATACATCTGTTTTTGTAACACACACATATATATATAAAGGAGAGTAAAAAGTAATTGGACCATCTAGTATTCTACAATAGGATTTGACGTTATATAATTGATGTCGTACAACTATACATTGTGATTGTCTAATGTTTTAAACTAAAAACAACACGATCAGAAATATTAAGTCAGTTTTATTATTGTGTGATTTGGATCAATATATCGATGTTTACATATCGGTTCGAATGCTTCGTATACATTGAAACAAGTTTACAATTTCAGCAAACAATATATTTGTTAGCTCAATTTATCTGTTAGTTCGTCTCGCGGAGGTCTGAACAACGCCTTGAAACGACACAAATCCTAGCAGTGTCCCTATATGTTCACTCCGTAAACGGTGCTGAAGATGATGTAATAGGCATATCCAATTGTGGACGTGACTCCGATCAAGTAGAGGAACGCGTAGCACTTGTTAGGCGTCCAGCAGACGACAAATGCGACGGTGACTATTGCGAGCGTCTTGAGACATTATCTGCTGCTCGCTTCTTCCTCAAGTAGACTGCAGCTTGAGCAGTGATTGCTGCCGCGGACGTTGCAGTTGCTGACCCAGATGTGATCTCCGTCGACGCTATATTCGCTGCCGCTTCCGGCACCACTGAGATGGCCAACACTCTTGATGCACCAGCTATCGTTGATACTTCCGGTTGAATGCGCATGCGTATTACGACGATGATCCGAGTATAGCTGTGAAAAGTAAGTACGTATTACGAGTATAATTAAAATCTTCACTGACAGAAAGTATGTCAACGCAGTATAATAATAACACAGTCGTATAGCAAGTATGACGCTTTATTTATACGTAAAAGGAGTCAAATGATAACGATGTTGTCTACGCATCTTATAAAGGCACGATGAGCATTATGTAGTGCAAATGGCCAGTACAAATTTAACGTAGACTGTCGATTTCCGCATGCAGAACCAGCGATGATACCTACGGCGTGCTCTGTCCTGTGCGTTTCATGTTTGCAGTTAATCAACGGCCAATACATGAAGTCAACATATTACGTTGGCCTCCAATATGTATTCTGCACATCCTCTTCGAAAATGTTGTTTGAACTGTTTGTCAATTACGTACTAATGGAGATTGACTCTTTATTCACCAGTAGAAACCAGTCCCTCCCTCCCTCCCTCCCACCCTCCCTCCCTCCCTCCCTCCCTCCACTGCTTGGATAGCACGTATTTATGTACCATTGTCATTTGAACCTGTCTGTTAATTGTAATTATGTGGATATAGAATTTATTAATGAGACAGCAGCCAGTGATGTCGCTACCTGCTGGTCAGTCAACAGACTGAAGCACGGCGTCAACAGACTGAAGCACGGCGTCAACAGACTGAAGCACGGCGTCAACAGACTGAAGCACGGCGTCAACAGACTGAAGCACGACGTCAACAGACTGAAGCACGGCATCAACAGACTGAAGCACGGCATCAACAGACTGAAGCACGGCGACAACAGACTGAATCACGGCGTCAACAGACTGAAGCACGGCGTCAACAGACTGAAGCTCATGTTGATAACATAAAACATGTGGAAGTTTAATTATAACTACATTCACGGGGAACAATGGTGAGATTGGCTTATTGCCAACATATCTCCGATATTAAAAAAATGAGATAGATCTACACTTAGTAACTACCGACCAGTCTCGCTTACATCCAAAATTTCCCAAAGCCACTGCACCTCTCTTGATGAGTGGCATGGCGCTGCGCAACAGACATCTGAACAGACTACCTAGTCCGTGACCCCGTTGGTACGGGGCACCGGCGAAGTAGGGTAGAGCACAACCCGCCTGACGCGCGTAATAGTCGTAATTCAACTTCAGAACAGTCCGGTCCTACGCCGTCGAAAATGAAGCGTCACCGTCACTCTACCGTACTCGAATGGTACGCGCCGTCCGGTGTCGTTCCTTATATCCATCTCGATCGAATGGAAGTGAAAGTACAATACAGGTACGTAGTGAATGTTAGTGAACCGATCAGATACCGTGACGCTGTGACTTCCGCTAACCGAGAGGGCTCGCAACAAAGGGGCGAGACTGTCACCAACTATGCGAGACTCCACGACGTCTGTATAGACGTAGATGGTATCGAACCCTTGATCCATGTGCACCACGTTTTCGGCCTCTTTACGATAGGTGTACGAACCGTCGTGAGTCTCTTTGGGTGGCAAAACCACGCTAGTCGACGGCGTAAGACCGATGTCCGTTCCACCTAGTCTCGGGTAAATGTGTGTGCGTGTCATGTCTGTTGCTGGTGGACTGCTGACCACTGAAGGTTCGAATCCTAACCTTCTTACCAGCGCGCTGTGGTGAAGTACAGTGAAGTCGGTGCTCGGTGGCATGTGCAACGTCATTTTTTGAGTGATGGAACTGTAGCTCAATTTTGCCCGTGTCTTATCCGTCCACATACGACTCAGTCCCTTGTTGACATGATTCATCAATGTCACAGGACCTTTGTAATATCCAGCACTTATCTTTGCACTCGGTATTCGTGCTCGTTGAGGAAGAACCAGCTGTCGTCCACTCCGATGTTGTACCAAGTATGTGGGTACTGTATCTCTACCAATCCACACTCCCACTCGCCAGTCAGATCGATACGTTGAGGCAAGTCCGTGATGTAATGAGCCAAAGTATTGTCGGGATACATCTTTATGGAAGCGCTGCTAGGCAGCGTCAGGTAGAAATCATTCGTCATGACGTCTCAAAGTGGGATTGGGCAACAGGTAACCCAACGAACTACTCAACAGGACCGTCCACATATTAGAATCCTCGTGACCTGTCGTCAGGTTATAAATGCTTATCAGGATGACCGTGTACAAGACGACGACCTGGCACAGAAACACTATCTCCTCTCGAGGACACACGGTACCGAACAGATGCCAAGGAGTGCTGTCTTTCTCGCTCTGTGCATCAGTACTGTCCTCTTCTTCTATGACGGTGGTGGCGGCGGCGGTGAAGTCCTCTATTATCGATTCGTCTGTCATCGTTCGAATGAAGTGACGACAGACGCGCGGCAAGTCTTTACAGCGAACGAGGCCCTTGGCATCGACCCAGCAGTTGAACTTGGAGGGGTAGCCATACCATTTCACCAAAGCCTCCGTTCGTCTACCCACCTTGCGGCGCTGCAGTACCGATTCCACGCGGTACATTTTATTGACGGGCACCGACACCTTCTGCAGCTCCGGTTCGTAGAAGGTGCCGTCCAGCACTTCGCCGAGATCGTCGATCAATCGATACACGGGTGGATCGGAGGGGTGAACCTCGTGTATGGTGAACATCTCTTCGCTCCAATTCGCCATGTAGCCTTTTTTCGAACAGTCTCTTGAACTTACTGATGCGCACGCGATTCGACACACGGAACTTGGGCACGCCCTTACCGTCGTGACCGTAAGTAGTTAGTACGAGGAAATGACCAAGCGAAAGAGTGACCCAGTAGGGAGGGTCCCTGTGACTTCCGGTCGCAGAGCCTTCTGGGTACCGTGAGCGCCCCATAGCGGCGACATATATACCCCTAGAGCGCCTCCTAGCGACTGGAGCTAACCCTAACCGTCGTAACCCCAACTTTTTGACATGATCCCGACCTGACCTCATCAGTGGTGACCCCTGACCCTAACGGAGTGACCGCTACCCTAACGTGACCGCTACCCCGATCTCCAAGGAGCGAGATAATTTTAATTGTACCCCAAGGCATTTAACCCCCGGCTCATTGTCGTCCGCGATACCCTATCCGCATTCTATAGCCTACAACCACCCGGTTCGGTGTAGCCCGCGTTACTCTATCTGCATTCTGTAGCCTACAGGGATGTGTGTATAAATATTCATCCGTTCGTTATTGTATGTGGTAGCAGGGTGAAACGTGGTCATATTTCTTTTACTAGCGTCATTAACCGACACATTCGACACAACACCTCATTGAATGAAGTCACAAAGAAACTTTATTATTTAAAAATAACGATACATCAGATCATATAATTATTTAAAAATAGCCATATATCAAATCATATTAAAGCATAGTCATATAAATATCGTTCTTCACTTAATTTAAAATTAGCCATATATCAAATCATATTAAAGCATAGTCATATAAATATTGTTCATCATTCTTCGCTTTATTTAAAAATATCGATATATTATATTAAAACATAGTGTTCATCGTTCTTCGATCTCAATCGAAGTTCAGGCGTGGCAGCGACTTCCCGCGTCTGTCTGAGTTTGGTAGGCCGTTATCGTGGCTCGCCTCGGGCGTTGCATGCATGCAACATTTCCATCTCAACTCGCTCGAGTGGCCGAATCATACCGAGTTCCGTCATAACGGCAGCCCACATTTGTCTGTGCTCAAGAAAGGAAGCATAATCGTTACATTCATAATCCCAACTTTCTGTAGACGCAGGGGTGTCGTAGACATCATCGTCGTCGTCGTCATCATTGTCTATACGCGGTATATAGCGACACAGTTCCTCCATCACAGCTGCCCACTGTCGTCTATGGAAGCTGAAAACCAGAGTGAAAGACATGAAAATCGAGCCAATGTTAAAGGTACATTCGAGACTTTGTTAAAAGTATGCTATATACGTTTCTTAAATAATACATGCGTGTGTATGGAAAACCCGAGAGCGACGAAAGGCGTAATTTCGACCCGGCTCGCTAGAGAAGTCGGCATGATGGTTTTTATTGCTAGGCCGGTGGCAGCCGGCTAGCAGGCGTGTAGAAAGTAGGTCACGCACAGACGATATCAGTGACCCGACGACCCGGCTCGGCTCGTGGTTTTTATGGCTAGGCCGCCAGCCGGCTAGCAAGCGGCGTGTGGAAGTAGGCCACGCACAGACGATAACAGTGACCCGATGACCCGGCTCGGCTCGTGTGTTATTTATGAGTAGACTTCTAGCAACCGGCTACCAGGCGTTGTGAAATAGGCCACAGTCGCATAAAAGATGTATCTTAAAGTTAAACTATGTGTTATGTAGATGCTTTTAAAAGCTTTTAAACGCATAGGAGTATGTATTAGTTACCAATCGTGCAAACAACGACAGACATTATGTACTTACGAGCGATGCAGTAGCAGGCTCAACGCGACCCCGCGTTCAACGTTGACGACCAGCATATCGGAGCATAGCGCAATGGTAGACAGCATTGTGACGTCAGAAGCAACAACAGCGACGACAGCAACAGAACGACAGTAAGTGTATAAAGAAATACCTAGTCTCAGAACGGCTTTATATAGTAAACGTTAAACAATGCAGACAGCTGACATAAGCCATTATAACACAATAACAAATCTGTCAAAGTCAGAAAGTTATGCGAGAAAGAAACGCCAGACAGCCGCTAGGAAACAATAATAATACAATTTTTCGAACTGGAATGCGAAAAACAACTCCCAAACCCGCTAGAACAATACGCAATCCCTCACAACGAAAAATATGTTCGTTAAGTCTGTCACAGAAGTGTCAGAGAATCGACGCTGAAAGCAAAATCCCATCTATCACGTGTAAAAAACCAAGTCAGTGAGTCCTAGACCAACGTTGCATCGAATTCCAGACATTCGACGTAGAATAGTAAGCAATCCCTCACAGCGATAAGGCCGCCGCAGAAATGTCAACTAACCAACGCTGAAACCGAAATCCCATTTATCACGCGTAAAAAACCAAGTCAACGAGACCTAGGCAAACGTTGTATAATATCACCGGCATTAAATACAGTGCATGTAATTTTGAACAGACACATATCCATCGCCGTTAATGGAATGCTTGAGAAGCAGGGAAGGATTCTGTAGCATGTTCACCTACACTGGACAGCCTGGACAGAACGTGTTGGGTCAGATACTCGTGAATTGTCGCGAGTTCGTTCGAAAAAACCAGGCGACGGGAATGCGCGCTCGTCAACAACGCCCAGACGATAGGAATGCGCGGCGATAGCGCAATGCGTACCAGCGCCCCAGCTGGCCAGATAAGAAAGGCGCGCCATGCAAGCGCCCCCGCTATATAAGAGACTCGTAGCTCTAACTGTCATAACCAACTCTCTCGATCGATCGACTGCCTCCTGTCTCGCTCAAGTCTTCGAAGTCATGGCCGCACAGCAGTTTGCAGAAGAAGAACAGATGATGATGAACCTGACACGATTGCAGTCAGAGGTAAGTGCTGGAACTTACAAATTTGCAAGACCGTTAACTATAGTCGCTTGTGCCACGCAGGAGAAAAATGTTGTTTATATATCGTGCTCGCAGTGTCCCAAAGGCGTCCAGCGGCATAAACAAGGCTACTATTGTCCAGTTCACAAATGGCAGAGAGCTCCTACGTACATATACAACCTGCGTGTCCTCCTACAGGACTGGATCGGCACAGAAATCTGGGTCAGTTTGTTTAACGAAGTGGCAGCGAAAGTACTGGGCTTTGCCGCTAACGGCTACGTCGCTGTGACGTCAGACGAAGACCGGTCGGCTGCGCTGTCGGTTCTGAGGGGGGTCCGTGTCATGGCTACCATTAAAAAATGCATAAACAACAACTACGTCAACTACAACGCGTCATAGTTGGAAGTACTCGACGAAGCATTCTCTTTGTAGGAGGAAGACAAAGAGAATGCTGTCGTCGACGCCAGCGCTGACAGCAGCACAGGTCCCGATGAAATAACCATGAACAAAAAGGTACAGGAATGGTTAGATGCATATGAAGATCGTAATCTATTAAGATCCTCACCACCCATCACTTCCTCTACCGAACCGACTCTGTTTATAGCAGACGAGCATATTGCTGTAAGTAACGATGCTGCTATTGTCATAAGCAGCAGCAGCAGCAGTAACGATACAGCTATTGTCATAAGCAGTAGCAGCAGCAGTAGCAGTAGTAACAGCGGCAACGATCATGATATGCAGGTGACGGTAACGAACATAGACAGAATTTGGAATCGTGCGGAAGCCATGATGAATCAAAATACCTTCGACGCAGCGGTAGACGCAGCGTGCGTTCGATATGCGTGTAACGAGGTGGTTCGTATATTAGATCTATCGGAAGATGAGTATTACGTACCGTCTTCCGGTTTTATCATGCACATCTTGCTTTGGGTTGTCATAGCGTTGGAGGAGAGGTTTGGGAAAATGCAATAGAGTCTCGATATGGCAGACACGGTCAGAGCGACCATAGCCAGTCGAAATGCAAGTAAGAACGATGTTGCTGACAGTGATTAAACAGGTGTGTCTTTTGTTGTCCTGTCTATAGATACATAACGGGCTCATACAGCTACGCGAGGCGTACGATAACGACAGAGACGACGACAACGATCTGTTCGACAAAGCGAAGGCGGCAACGACAACGGCGTGCAAACGAATCACGCCTCCGTTAGCGGAAAACGACCTGCGGTTGGTGCTCAATAAAAAGCGCCGATCAGCAGCACCAACCGCAGCAGCAGCAGCAGCAGCACCAACTGCAGCAGCACCAACCGCAGCAGCAGCAACCGCAGCACCAATGTCACCACCACCCCCACCGCCGTCGTTTCTAACGATGCAGTCGCCATCGTCGTCAACGACGATGCCACCACCACAACCGTCAAGATCGTTCGGGTTTAGTTTGTCGACACCGCCACCATCGCCGTCGTCGACGCCGTTGTCGTCACCGTCGCCGCCACCGTCTTCGCCATCGTCCTCGTCCTCCAACACGCCGATATCTTTTGACACGCAGCCAGCAATATGCGCGTGTGAATGCTATTGCGAGAACACTCCACCATCATTCCACTCCACGTGTGCAGAACTACAACGTCACGTGCAGAGTTATCACTCGACGCCATCTTGCGGTCTTCATTCATACTCGGTGGCACCACCAATAGTGGTGCCACCTAGCGACCATGCAAAGAGAGCGAAATACGCATGCGAGAAATGCGGTACCACCTTCGGGAGATTGGACAACCTACAGCGTCACGTAAGATCGGTATGTAGTAGTAGTAGTAGTAGTAGTAGTAGTAGTAGTAGTAGTAGTAGTAGTAGTAGTAGTAGTAGTAGTAGTAGTAGTAGTAGTATTAGTAGTAGTAGTATTAGTAGTATAAGAAACACCACCGTCTACACGTGTAAGAAATGTGGACGGAAGTTCGAAAGACGCCGGTTCCTGACCATACACGCACGATCCGCCTGTGCCGACGTCACCGAGCCGCCAGCACCAAATAGATCAAAAAGAGAAGACACTACCCCAACCCACCACCCACTCGTTACCGAAGAAGTCCCCTTAGAACCACCCGATCGACTTCCCTTCGCCGACACTCTGTCGACGGAGTTGCTAGATGTCGTTCGTGCGCACTGGTCTACTATAAGGACCCACGTGTCGAGAGGTCCTCTCCAATGCAGGTACGATTACAGATTAACCACGCTAGACACGACTGTCCTAGAACCGTCTTTGAAGATCATATTCCAGGAACAGACCAATGCGTTCAAGATTAACCTCAGTTACGGGTTCGTTCTGAGAAACAAGAACACGGGTCAATAAAAGTATTATCATACCTCGTGTAATTGCTGTGGACGCTACCTGGACGAACCCAGTCTCGTCACCAACAGCAAGGACTTTGATGACTTTCTCGAACGCATCCGAGAAACCGACGTCTTGCAATGGGCCATCAATCAAAGACCGGTTTCTGCGTGGGTGTGCGAATTCGTGACGAATGTAACTTTCTTCGTTAACCGCATCATCGATCATTCTATAGGATGTGTAGCATGATCCCTCTTCCACCCTACATCAAGAAGAAGAAAAGCGTCATCGGTCTGGAAACGGAACCCAACCATAACAAGAGGTACAATGATAACTTATGTCTCTTCCGATGTCTGGCCCTGCATCGAGGATGCGATCTATATCGATTGGAACCGGCGGTGAAGACGCTGTACGAGACATACGATCGAGACCACGTACCCATGGAAGCATTTGCAGGGGTCACGCTGGATGACCTCTATCGCGTAGAGACCACGTTCCAAACGAACGTGTGCGTAGACAAGATCATCAAACCGGATGCGGAGGATGGTAAGTCGACTGCCGAATTGGTCCGTCGATCGTTATGCAAGTACCCCGAAACAATGTATCTCAACCTTCACGAGACACATTTTTCATTCATCCAAGATGTCCGCCTGTTCTGTCACTCGTATCGATGTCGGAAGTGCGGTGACTCGTTATGGAAAGATGCATGGATGCTATATCGACACGAGCGCACGTGCACGGGGGGTGTGCGTCGAGTCTATCCTGGTGGCGTGTACCATTCGACTCCATCGGTATTCGAACGTCTGGACGACGAGAACATTCGTTTGGCTGAATCGTTGCGCTACTACCCGCATCGAGCCACCTTTGACTTCGGACAGTGACAAGGTCCACTGGGTGGCACGTCACGTTCCACTGAGCGTGAGCGTGGCATCCAACGTGCCCGGACACGAGCGACTGCAATGTCTCGTCACGGATGGAGACACCAACAAGTTGGTGAGCGCCATGATGGATATCTTACAAGCGATGAGTGACGCCGCGTACGATAAGATCAAACACTCGTACGAAGTTGTCTTGGAACAGCTCGCAGAGGAACTGACGAACTGGGACGAAAGGGAGGAGGCTGCACGATCAGCCGTCGACAAGGAATCTCGTCCGGCGACCAATCCATACAAAAAGCTGATGGGACAACTCTATGGATGGATGCATCAGTTACCCATCATCGGGTTCAATTCGGGTAAGTATGATCTCAATGCCATCAAACAGTTCCTCATACCCTACTTCCTATCCACCACGTCAAAGACAGGGGAACAAGAAGAAGAACAAGAACAAGAAGAACAAGACGACAAAGAAGAGAACGAGGGTATCGGGTCTTTTTTCGTCATCAAACACAACAACACGTTCATGTGTCTTTCGACGGATCAGCTGAAATTCTTAGACATGATCACTTACATAGCCCCCGGGTTCAGTTACGACAAGTATCTGAAGGCGTACGGATGCGAGGTGACGAAAGGTCATTTCCCGTACGAGTACATGGACCGTCTGGAGAGACTCGACGACACCGCACTTCCATCGAAACAGGCCTTCTTCAGTCGACTGAAGAACGAAGGTATTTCCGACGAGGATTATGCCAGTTGTCAAGTGGCCTGGCGCGACAACGCCATGACGACTTTGCGATACTTTCTCGTCTGGTACAACAACAGGGACGTGGTTCCCTTTCTGCAGGCCATAGACAGACAGATTGCCTTCTACGAACAACGTGGCATAGACATGTTCAAGCAAGGCATCAGCGTACCTGGTCTGACCTTGCTCTACCTGTTCAACGACCTTCCCGAGAAGACCTACTTTACCATCTTCAACGAGAAGAATAAAGATCTTCATCACCTCGACAAAGATCACGTGGTTGGCGGAGCTTCGCTCATTTTTCATCGCTATCACGAGAAAGGGGTCACCACGCTACGTCAGAACGAATACGGGAGAGGCCGCTCGTCCGTGTCGGTCCATCGTCGGATACGATGCCAACGCCCTGTACTTGTGGTCACTCATGCAAGACATGCCTATGGGATGGTACACGCGACGACGGGAAGAGATCGACTTCCGACCCGAATCGGCGCAGCTGTACGGTCAGATAGCTGCGGAATGGTTGACTTGGGAATCCGAACGCACGGGACGCGTCATACGACACCAGATCAACGGTAGAGAGAAGAGAATAGGCAAACTGTCGGTGGACGGGTGGTACAGCGAGACGAAAACGGCTTATCAGTTCCACGGATGTTTTTTCCATGGTCACTCGTGCACTGGTTAAGAGGTCAACGAGGTCAACGGGAAACCCATGGCTGAACTGCTCGCCGAGACCCGAAAGAACACCGCCTACCTCCGTCACTTTGTCAAGGTCGTCGAGTTGTGGGAATGCGAGTGGAAAGAGACGAGACAAGATCCTGTCGTGAAAAAGCGTCTGGATGCTGCATTTCCGCGACGACGTCACGCACGATGGACGATGACGTCGCAACAGATCCTGAGCGGCGTGCGTGCCGGAACCGTGTTCGGTCTGATCGAGTGTGACATTTGCGTACCGGAAGCATTGCGCGAACACTTTGCCGAGATGCAGCCCGTGTTCAAGAACATCCGTCTGACACGCGACGATCTCGGACCGTTCATGCGCCGATACGCCGAGGAGCACAACATCATGGCGACTCCGAGACGCATGCTCTTGGGTCGTTATCGAGGCGATAAAATCTTGCTCGCCACGCCTCTGCTGCGATGGTATATGGATCACGGTCTCGAGGTGACGCACGTGTATCAAGTCGTTGAGTACGATCCCGTCCCGTGCTTCAGGCGGTTCGGCGATGCAGTGTCCAAGGCGCGACGTGAAGGAGACGTCCACTCGCACAAGGCCATCATCGCAGACACCATGAAGTTGCTGGGGAACTCGGGTTACGGAAAGACCATCACCAACGTGGACCGACATCGCGACGTCAACTACTGCAAGGAGAAGGCGGCGTC
The DNA here is from genome assembly GCA_009193005.1 of Lamellibrachia luymesi. Classification (NCBI taxonomy): domain Eukaryota; kingdom Metazoa; phylum Annelida; class Polychaeta; order Sabellida; family Siboglinidae; genus Lamellibrachia; species Lamellibrachia luymesi. The sequence goes on along the minus strand of SDWI01001623.1, from coordinate 23,940 downwards.
GCTCATGGTCAACGATAGACGATTCCGACAACTCGACGTCGTCGTCGACGATACGTACGAGATAGAGATGAACAAGAAAACCGTCACGTACACCATGCCCGTACACGTGGGATTCTTCGTTCTACAGTACGCCAAGACGCGCATGTCCGTCGACGCCCTCGTGACCCCGGAACTACGAGAACATTACTTCCGGCACCGCTCCGAATGGTTGCCGTCCGAATGTTGCGACGACCATCGGAACGAGTACGTGCGCTGTCGACTCGCCAATAGACCGTGGGTCGGCGACGAGGCGTGCTGTAAGGCGCGCAGGGCGTACGACAAGAGGACACCTGGACTGTTCAAGGTGGAGTGGTCCGGCGACGGGTTCGTGGGGTTGTGTACCAAGACGTACGTCCGAAACAAGTGTACCAAGACGTACTATTGTTTCGGACCCACCGACAAATATAGCACCAAAGGACTGAGCAAACGTCACAACGACATCTACAAGAACGCGTTCCTGGAGGTGCTCACCAACCGTCGGAGCGGAAGTGGAAAGAACCGCGGGTTCCGGGTGCGTCACTCGACCGTGTTGACGTACGTGCAGGAACGAGCGGCTCTCACCTACTTCTACGCCAAACGCGTGGTGCACGAGGGCGGGGTGAGCACGGGTCCGGTGGACGTGTAGAAAAAGGCGATGCACTGTGGTTGTCTTTCATAAGCAACCATGGACGCGCGGTGGAAACATCCTTTCACGTGCATCGTCGCCGGTCCGACGGGATGCGGCAAAAGTACTTTCGTGACATGTATGCTACGTCACGCTGCTGCGATGATCGATCCACCCCCCGAACGGATCACGTGGTGTTACGGAGAATGGCAAGAGGCTTACGCAACGATGGACTTGGTCGACGTGCGGTTCGAGGAAGGGTTGCCGAGTGCGAGCATGTTCGATTCGTCGACGACATGGTGGTGTTCAAGAATCCTCATGACGCATCGCAGATGTCGCACTTGGCTCGACAGAAGTATCCGGGACGCGTCAAGTTCGTTGAAGAGGCTTTTAAAGACGCCACGTCGGTACCGTACGGCTATCTATTGGTCGATCTCAAACAGGACACGCCCGAGGACATGCGTCTGCGCACGGCCATCTTTCCAGACGACGGTGTTCAGTACGTGTACTTGCCGAAGGTATAAAAAGACCGCACGCGTGGATAGTTTCTTCATTCCCACCATGTCTGAGCCGGTGAAGAGACACATTGTGTGCATACAGGCACTGAACAGAATCAAGAGCAACAAATTGAAAAGGGCCATCATCGCCAACGCAGACGCCGCTCTGCTGTGTGCACTAGCCGAGTGTGCCTACAACATATTAAAAAAGAACATTCCATTGAGCGAATTACAGAGGCGTCGTTTGAGTAAATACAGGACGAAGTTACGCGAGTTGGCTCAGAGACGAACGCCAGCTGCCAGGAGAAGACGCATCTTACTGCAACAGCAGGTCGGCGAGGGACAGAGCGGAGGTTTCCTATCGGGCGGAGGCGGAGGGAGCAGTAGGAGCTCCTGCTACTACTAGCGAGATAGAGGCCGACGTCGTGGACACCGTCCCCAAGACCATGCAAGGCAAACCCAGACGTTTGCTGGAGCGTATGAAAAGAAACATGTCTTGGACCGCTCGCGGCGAACTGATCCACGAGGGTGTACCGATCGCCGGAAGTAACGTGGTGGATCTCGTGAATGATGTGTTGCGTAAGAGAAAGACCAATCCGACGGGATGGCAACAGTTTGCAAGACAACTCCGTGCCATGAACCTGCCCATGGAGTTGGTCGGTAACGTCGCCAGGAGAGACTACATACGTCAGGCGACGATGACGCCGACGATATCCACTCCAGGTCGTCGTCGAATACCGGCTACTCCTCGCTCTGGTGGTGGAAGCGCACGAAGATCGCTCAGTTGGACACCCCTCGTTCGTCGACGCGGTCAGATGGAACATTCCATGCTCACCCCACCTCCAGAACGTCAACGCAAGGCTCTGGCGTCATTGGCTAGTTAGGAAGACTTTTAAGACATTTAAGACGGTGCAACACGTGTCCATAGCACAGTGTGCACTAGGATGTCGAGCGATCCACAGGACACCACGTACCGTTCCGTCATCGTTGCAGCAATTTGCGGTGGACTTTACTTGATTGTTGACGCTATAGCTTGAAGTCTTCTACAGCAGTCGCTATTCGGGGTATGGTTTCAGTACTAGATTATCGATCATTCGTCATCGCCGTGGGTGTGGTAGTGGGTCTTCTGGTGTACGTCAGCGTACTCCTCGTCACTCGTCAAGAACCGTGCTGCACAGTAAACTTCACAACCACCACCTCCAGTCCATCGGAACTCTTTTAATGGGGCCGAGGAAAGAACAACCACTTAGGACGGTCTACTTCGATCCGAAAAGGGTAGGTAGTTACGGCGGAGTCGATGCCTTGCGACGCGTCACGCGCATGCCACGAAAAAAGGTCGCTGAATGGTTGTCGGAACAGGACGCCTATACCCTACAAAAGCCGGCTAGACGTCATTTCAAGAGACGACGCGTCATCGTGAGTGGACTACGTCAGCAGTGGCAGGCCGATCTCGTCGATCTATCGCATTTGAAAAAGGACAACGACGGTATGACCTTTCTCCTCACGGTGATCGACGTCTTCTCGAAAGTGGCCTGGTGTGTTCCCATGAAGAACAAGTCCGCGGCGTCGTTGGTAGCGGCGCTTGACAGCACGTTCAGCAGAGGCTGGCCAAAGACGTTGCAGACTGACCAAGGACTGGAATTTCTGAATAAATCCGTTCAGGCTCTATTGAAGAAGCACGACATCCATAACTTCTCCACGCACAACGCGGAGACGAAGGCGAGCGTCGTGGAAAGATTTAACAGAACGTTGAAGACGCGCATGTGGCGATACTTCACGAAACACCAGACGTGGCGATACATCGACGTCCTTCAGGACTTGGGTGCAATCGTACAACAAAACCCACCACCGCAGTATCGGCATGGCTCCGTCACAGGTGAGTTACCAGAATCAAGAACAGGTGTGGCAGCATCTGTACGGTCACGACGGTAAGGGCGTGCCCAAGTTGCGCGTGTCGGATCGCGTGCGCATCAGCAAGTACAAAGGTAAGTTCGAAAAAGGCTACGCGGCGAATTGGAGCGAAGAGATGTTCACGATACACGAGGTTCATCCCTCCGATCCACCCGTGTATCGATTGAGGGACGATATCGGCGAAGTGCTGGAAGGCACCTTCTACGAAATGGAGCTGCAGAAGGTGTCGGTACCCGTCGATAAACTGTACTACGTGGAAGCGGTACTGCAGCGTCGTAAGGTAGGTAGACGAACGGAAGCTTTGGTGAAATGGTTCGGCTACCCTTCCGAATTCAACAGCTGGATCGATGCCAAGGCACTCGTCCACTCCACTATAAAGACTAGCCACGCGTACGGGACACTTCATTCGAGAACCACCGTCGTCGTAGAACAGGAGGAACAAGAGGACGTAGCAGCAGCAGCAGCAGCAGCAGCAGCAGCAGCAGCAGCAGCAGCAGCAGCAGCAGCAGCAGCAGCAGCGGCAGCAGCGGCAGCAGCGGCAGCAGCGGCAGCAGCGGCAGCAGCGGCAGCAGCGGCAGCAGCGGCAGCAGCGGCAGCAGCGGCAGCAGCGGCAGCAGCGGCAGCAGCGGCAGCAGCGGCAGCAGCGGCAGCAGCGGCAGCAGCGGCAGCAGCGGCAGCAGCGGCAGCAGCGGCAGCAGCGGCAGCAGCGGCAGCAGCGGCAGCAGCGGCAGCAGCGGCAGCAGCGGCAGCAGCGGCAGCAGCGGCAGCAGCGGCAGCAGCGGCAGCAGCGGCAGCAGCGGCAGCAGCGGCAGCAGCGGCAGCAGCGGCAGCAGCGGCAGCAGCGGCAGCAGCGGCAGCAGCGGCAGCAGCGGCAGCAGCGGCAGCAGCGGCAGCAGCGGCAGCAGCGGCAGCAGCGGCAGCAGCGGCAGCAGCGGCAGCAGCGGCAGCAGCGGCAGCAGCGGCAGCAGCGGCAGCAGCGGCAGCAGCGGCAGCAGCGGCAGCAGCGGCAGCAGCGGCAGCAGCAGCAGCAGCACTCCTTGGCATCTGTTCGGTACCGTGTGTCCTATAGAGGAAATAGTATTTCTTTGTCAGGTACTCGTCTTGTTCACGGTCATTCTGATAAGCATTTACAACCTGACCACAGGTCACGAGAATTCTAATATGTGGACGGCCCTGTTAAGTAGTTCTTTGGGTTACCTGCTTCCCAATCCCACGTTGCGACGCAATGGCGACTGATTTCTACCTGACACTGCCTAGCAACGCTTCCATGAAGATGTATCCCAAAAATACGTTTGCTCATTACATCACCGACTTACCTCGACTTATCGATTTGACTGGCGAGTGGGAATGCGGGTTGGCAGAGATACAGTACTCGCGTACGTGGTACAACATACGAATGTACGACACCTGGTTCTTCCTTAACGAGACGATTGCTGTGGGTCTAACCCCGAGTGCAAAGATCAGTGCTGGATATTACAAGTATCCCATGACATTGATGAATCACATCAACAAGGGACTGAACACTATGGGTACGGATAAGGTGCGGGCAAAATTGAGCTACAGCGCCATCACTCAAAAAATGACATGACACCAGGCACCGAATTCACTGTACCTCTCCGCAGTGCGTTGGGAAGAATGTTAGGATTCGAACCGTCGGTGGTCCGCCATCGCTAGCAACGGTAGGACCATCGGGACTAGGATCAATTATGTCAGCAATAGCAACAACAGCAGAGACGACAAGCACGGACGAGAACCCGAGACAAGGTGGAAGGAATATCGGTCTCACACCGTCGGCCACCGTGTTTTTACCACCCAAAGAGACTCCCGATGGTCCGTATACCTACCGTAAAGAGGCCGAACACGTGGTGCAGATGGATCAAGGGTTCGATACCATATACGTCTACACGGACGTCGTGGAGTCTCGCATAGTAGGTGACAGTGTCGCACCTTTGTTGCGAGCCCTCCCGGTTGGCGGAAGTCACGGCGAAACGGTATCCGATAGGTTCACTAACATTCACTACGTGCCTCTGTTGTACTCGCACTTCAAGTCGATCGAGATCGATATAAGAGACGACACCGGACGGCGCGTGCCATTCGAGTACGGTAGAGTGACCGTGACGCTTCATTTTCGACGGCGCAGGACCGGACTGTTCTGAAGATGAATTACAACGAGTATTACGCGCGTCAGGCGGGTGGTGCACTGCCCTACTTCGCCGGTGCCCAATACCAGCGGGGTCACGGACTAGGCAGTCTGTTCGGAGGTCTGCTGCGCAGCGCCATGCCACTCATCAAGAGAGGTGCCGTGGCGTTGGGAAAGGGGGCGTTGAAGACCGGCGTGCGCATAGCCGACGACGTCATGTCTGGACAGAGCATAAAAAGGGCAACCAAACGACGCGTCGCGGATGCCGGTAGGAATCTGATGCGTGGCCTTCTGGCCCCTGGCGTGCGAGCTCGTAAACGTATAAAACGCGCGCCGGCGAAGAAAGGAGTCACTTTAGCAAAGAGACGACGCAAGAGACAGACGTCCGCGAAACGTGAAGCCGACATATTCGATAACGACGATGGCTTTCGTACATAGACAGTCGTGCGAAGGGGTCAAGACCGAACTGGATCTCTTTACCGTACCCCCCACTCAGAACAGCATCATCGACAGCCACGTAGTGGAACATCAGCCCATGTCCTCTCTGGACTCGGGTGGACCGATAGAATTCCTCATACCCGGATCGGGCGACGATTACCTGGATCTCGCCAACACGATGCTGCACGTGCAGGCGAAGGTGACACGAGCCAACGGGGACGATCTCGACTTGGCCGACCCCGTGGGACCAGTGAATAACTGGCTGCATGCGCTGTTCAGTCAAGTCGACGTCTATCTGAACGGCACGCTCGTGACCCCTTCGACCAACACGTATGCGTATCGCGCCTACATAGAGACGCTGCTGAGCTACGGTCCCGATGCCAAGGACACGCAACTGACGAGTCAGCTGTGGCACAAGGACACGGCCACTCGCATGGACGCCGTCGAGATAGCCGACGGACCCGCGGCTAACGAAGGGTTCGTGGCTCGACGAGAGAACATCGTAAGGAGTCGTCTGGTCGATATGATGGGCCGTCTCCACGTGGATCTCTTTCTGCAGGATAAATTCCTGATCAACGGCGTCGATGTCAAGATACGACTGGTGCGTAGTAAGCCTGCTTTTGCACTCATGGCTGGTGGGATCAACCCCGATTACAAAATACAAATAGTCAATGCCGCCTTGTTTGCAAAGAAGGCCACCCTGAATCCGACCGTGCAGATGGCGCACATCAAGGCTCTGGAGAAGAGTACGGTCAAGTATCCGATGCGATCCGTCGAGTGCAAGGTGTACTCCATTCCTGCTGGCACTCGGTCGCACACGTACGAGAACCTGTTCCTCGGTACCCTGCCGAAACGTCTGGTGCTGTGCTGCATCGATAACGATGCCTACAACGGCGTGTACACCAAGAATCCGTTTCACGCCAAGAACAACGACATCAACTTCCACGCGGTGTACGTGGACGGACGACAGATACCCTCCAAACCTTTCCAGCCCAATTTCGCAGACGACCTCTTCGTCAGGAGCTACATGAGTCTGTTCTCCTCGACCGGCAAGATGTGGCAGGACGAGGGGAACGGACTGACTCGCAGCGACTACCGACACGGCTACACCTTCTTCGGTTTCGACCTGACCCCCGACCAGTGCGACGGTCCCTGCTTCCATCTGGTACAAAAGGGCAACCTGCGCATAGAACTGCATTTCCGCAACGCGCTGCTGAACACCGTGAACGTCGTCGTCTACGCCGAGCTCGAGTCCGTGCTGGAAATCGACAAGAACCGCAACGTCATCTACGACTACTGAGATGGACACCCTGCAGATCGCTAGACTACTGGCGATGGACCCGCGCGCCAGATCGATATTTCGCGGCGTCGTACCCAAAGACGGACTGCCCACGACGATAGACGGCGCTCTGCCCGCGGCCTTCGTGTGCAACACCGACGACGGCGACGAACCGGGCGAACATTGGATAGCGCTGTACCTGGACGCCGACGGACGCGGCGATTACTTCTGCTCGTACGGTCTGCCGCCACGACACGCTGCGTTCCGCACCTTCCTGAACGAACATTGTTCCGATTGGACTCATAACACCAAGAGGCTTCAGAGTCCTCTGTCTAACGTTTGTGGACAATATTGTGTTGCTTTTGTATTGCTTCGTTGTATTGGCGTTCCGATGAGAACTTTTGTTAACATATTCGGCACCGATCTAGTAGCTAACGATTGCCGCGTGTTTGATTGGCTTAAACAGCTGCGATAAGGTAGACTGTATTATCGCTCGTCATAGTAGTAGTAGTAGTAGTAGTAGTAGTAGTAGTAGTAGTAGTAGTAGTAGTAGTAGTAGTAGTAGTAGTAGTAGTAGTAGTAGTAGTACATCGATCGAGCCTCTGGCGAGGTGGATGCACCACCCGTAAGCTCGCGACCTCTGGCATGATGGTAAACATCCGCAAGTCACCTCGTCATCATCGATCACCCTCGAGCCTCTGGCGAGGTGGAGACAACCCTAAGCTCGCGACCTCTGGCGTGATGGTCAACATCCGCAAGTCAAGTCATCATCGTATTCATTATATTCATCGTAGTCGTAGTCGTAGTGGTGATATTACACGCTACCCTTGTTGTATCGTCATGCTGCTTGTGTTGTTCAATAAAATACGTGTGCACTCGTACTATTCCGTGTTGCGTTGATTTCTCGTCTCCATTAGTCCCTTTGATCGTTGATAATTAATGACCCTATTCTTAATTGCTGCGTATGGGTCAGAGTTAAGACCGCAAACGTCTACTGGGTGGGGTTACGACAGTTAGGGTTAGCTCCAGCAGTCGACAGGCGTTAGGGATAACACTCCAATCAAAAAGTTGGGGTTACGACGGTTAGGGTTAGCTCCAGTCGCCAGGGGGCACTCTAGGGGTATATAGGTCGCCGCTAGGGGGCGCTCACGGTACCCAGAAGGCTCTGCGACCGGAAGTCACAGGGACCCTCCCTACTGGGTCACTCTTTCGCTTGGTCATTTCCTCGTACTAACTACTACCGTACAGACGCTGCCACACCACTTCTTGATTATTAGCGTTCACCTGTGACGGAGTCATGCCGATACTGCGGTGGTGGGTGTTGTTGCACGACTGCACAAAGTCGTGAAGGACGTCGATGAATCGCAACGTCTGGTGTTTCGTGAAGTATCGCCACATACGCGTCTTCAACGTTTCATTGAATCTTTCTACGATGCTCGTTTTCGTCTCCGCGTTGTGAGTGGAGAAGTGATGGAAACCGTACTTCTTCAACAGAGCCTGAACGGATCGATTCAGAAATTCGAGTCCTTGATCTGTCTGCAACGTCTTTGGCCAGCCTTCGGTGAACGTGCTTTTCAGCGCCGTCACCAACGATGCCGCGGACTTGTTCTTCAGCGGAACGCACCAAGCCACTTTCATGAAGATGTCGATCACCGTGAGGAGAAAGGTCATACCGTCGTTGTCGATTTTCAAATTCGATAGGTCGACGAGATCGGCCTGCCAATGCTGACGTGGACCTCCCACGACGACGCGTCATATCCTAAAATGACGTCTCGCCGGTTTGTGTAGGGTATAGGCGTCCTGTTCCGACAACCATTCTTCGACCATTTTCCTCGGCACACGTGACGCGTCGCAAGGCGTCGACACCTCCGTAACTTGACACCCTTTTCGGATCGAAGTAGACCCTCTTCAGTTGTTTATTCCTCGACGCCATTAAAATATATCCGATGGGTTGACAGTGGTGATGGTGGTGACGTTGACTGCGTAGCACGGGTCTTGACGTAAAGTGGAACAGACACTACCACGACCACAACGAGGTGATGGATCGATAGTCTAGTAGTGAGACCATATCCCGAATAGTGACCCTACTAGTATCAGACATTGAGCGATAGCGTCGGCGAGCAAGTAAAGTCCACCGCAAAGTAGCACAATGATGTCGGAACGGTACGTGTCCTGTGGATCGCTCATCGCAGCGCACACTGTGCTATGGACACGTATCACACCACCTTAAAAGTCTTCCCAACTAGCCAATGACGTCAAAATATTGTGTCGCTGTCGTCGTTCTGAGGGTGGGGTGGGCACGGAATGTTCCATTCGACTACGTCGACGAGCGAGGGGTGTCCAACTGAGTGATCTCCGTGCTCTACTCGCACCAGAAAGAGTTCAACGAGATGGAGTGGCCGTCGTCGTCGTCGCCTGACGTATGTAGGCTCTCTTGGAGGCATTACAGACCAACTCCATGGGTAGGTTGATGGTACGGAGCTGTCGTGCGAATGGCTGCCATCCTATCGGATAGGTATTTCTCTTACGCAACAGGTCATTCACGAGATCCACCACATTACTGCCGACAACAGGCACACCCTCGTGGATAAGTTCGCCACGTGCGGTCCACGCGATATCTCGTTTGAGATGCTCCATCAAACGTCTGGCTTTGACCTGCATGGTCTTGGGAACGGTGTCCACGACGTCGTCCTCTATTCCGCTACTAGGAGCTCCTACTGTTCCCTCCACCACAGGTCCCGGCCCCACCCCCGTTCCTGACCCCACCCCCAATGCTGCTGCTGACATCGACTCGTTCAACGAGACCACGCGTACCAGTTCCTTGACGTTTTTATCGGACAAGACGTTGTACCGCTGCAACACCTGATTATACAATGTTACCTTGGTCCTGTCGTCGAGGTCCTTTCTATCGAGGATGGTCATCATCTCGTCGTTGAGGGCTTGTACTTTCTTACCTAGGGTATCTGTCGATGGTGGTGGTGGTGAGCGAAGTGTGTCCAACAGTCGCGGATCCACCAAGATCATCTTGCGTGCGTGTTCCATCTCTCTCTCTTTCTCTACGTCTTGAACAGCACCTCTAGGAGCAAGGGTAGAAAGACCGAACTTGCCAACGGTGCTAGGAAGGCCGATAGGAAGCCCCCGCTCTGTCCATCGCCGACCTGTCGTTGAAGTAAGATGCGTCTTTTCCTGGCAGCTGGCGTTCGTCTATGAGACAACTCGCGTAATTTCGTTCTGTATTTACTCAAACATTGCCTCTGTAAATCGGACAATGGAATATTATTTTTTAATATGTTGTAGGCACACTCGGCCAGTGCATACAACAGATCGGCATCGGCGTTAGCGATGATGGCTCTTCTCAGTTTGGTGTTCTTGTATCTGTTCAGAGCCTGTACGCACAAAATGTGTCTCTTCACCAGGTCAGACATGGTGCGAATGAAGAGACGACCCACGCACTCGGTCTTTTTATACCTTCGGTAAGTACACGTACTGAACACAGTCGTCTGGAAAGATGGCCGTGCGCAGACGCATGTCTTCGGGTGTGTCCTGTTTGAGATCGACCAATAAATAATCGTACGGTACCGACGTTGCGTCTTTAAAAGCCTCTTGTACGAACTTCGCGCGCCCCGGATACATCTGACGAGCCAAGTGCGACATCTGCGATGCGTCACGAGGATTCTTGAACACCACCATGTACTGAGAGTTCAGACTGATGGTACGACTCTCCTTGTTTTTAGGGAACAGGTTCTGTACGAGATACAGCACGGACGTGTTCCTGTGATGAATTCTTTAGTGAACAAGGTCGTGACCCGTTCGTCCGTTTCCGCCATGAGATCGTCTATGATGATGAGATACCTCGTTGTCGAATCGAGCATGCTCGCACTCGGCAACCCTTCCTCGAACCGCACGTCGACTAAGTCCATCGTTGCGTAGGCAACTTGCCATTCTCCGTAACACCACGTGATCCGTTCGGGAGGTGGATCGACCATCGTAGCAGCGTGATGCAGCATACGCGTCACGAAAGTACTTTTACCACATCCCGTCGGTCCGGCGACGATGCACGTGAAAGAATGTTTCCACCGTACGTCCATGGTTACTTTTGAAAGACGACCAGTGTGCATCGCCTTTTCTACACATCCATTCTCGTACGTTTATAACATTCGAGACCGTACGACCGGCGTGCATCGCCTTTTATACACGTCCACTGGACCCGTGCTCAGTCCGTTCTCTTGCACCACGCGCTTGGCATAGAAGTAGGTGAGGGCCGCTCTTTCCTTGTTGATGGCGTTGTGACGCTTGCTCAGTCCTTTGGTGCTGTACTTGTCGGTGGCTCCGAAACAATAGTACTTCTTGCTGCACAACTCCAAGAACCCGTCACCGGACCACTCGACCTTGAACAGACCCGGTGTCCTCTTGCCGTATGCCTTGCGCGACTTACAGCACGCCTCGTCACCGACCCACGGACGATCGGCGAGTCGACAGCGCACGTAATCGTTCTGATGTTCATCGCAACATTCGGACGGCAACCATTCGGATCGATGTCGGAAATAATGTTCTCGTAGTTCCGAGGTCACGAGATCGTCGACGGAATCGCCGGCCAAGGCCAAATAGGCGGAATCTGTATCCATCTCGCAGTACTGAAAAAGAGGACGCTCCAGATACCTGTTGATAATGTCGTAATAGAACTGCAACATGCGCATCTTGGCCTACTGCTGAACGAAGAACCCCACGTGTACGGCGTACGTGACGATTTTCTTGTTCATCGCTATCTCGTACCAATCGTCGACGACGACGTCGAGTTGTCGGAACCGTCTATTGTTGACCATGAGCGATGCCGACTTCTCCGTACAGTATTTCACGTCGCGATGTCGATCCACGTTGGTTATGGTCTTCCCTTAACCCGAGTTCCCCAGCAACTTCATGGTGTCTGCAATGATGGCCTTGTGCGGGTGGACGTCTCCCTCTCGTCGGGCCGTGGACACAGCGTCGCCGAACCGCCGGAAGCATGGGATGGGGGTGTACTCGACGACCTGGTAGACACGCGTCACCTTGAGTCCGTGTTCCAGGTACCATCTCAGGAGCGGCGTGGCGAGCAAAATCTTGTCGCCGTGGAAACTGCCCACGAGCATGCGCCGCGGAGTCGTCATGATGTCGTGTACTTCGGCGTATCGGCGCATGAAAGGTCAGAGATCGTCGCGGATCAGACGGATGTTTTTAAACACCGGCTGCGTTTCGGAAAAATGCGCGTGTAATGTTATCGGTACCGAAACATCACATTCGATCGATCTGAATATGGTTCCGTCACGCACGCCTCTCAGGATTTGTTGCGACGTCATCGTCCACCGCGCGTGGCGTCGTCGTGGAAAGGCAGCATCCAGACACTTTTTCACGACCGAATCTTTTCTCGTCTCTTTCCACTCGCATTCCAACAAATCGACGACCTTGACAAAGTGACGTAGGTAGGCGGTGTTCTTTCGGGTCTCGGCGAGCAGTTGGGTCATGGGTTTCCCGTTGACGGCGTTCGTTTCTAGACCCAAGCACGGGTGACCATGGTAGAAACATCCGTGGAACTGATACGCCGTGTTCCTCTCAGTGCACCACCCGTCCATCGGAAGTTTACCGATCCTCTTCTCTCGACCGTTGACTTGATGTCGTATGGCGCGTCCCTTTCTTGTGGCTTCCCATGTGAGCCATTCTACGGCCATCTGACCGTGCAGTTGTGCCGTCTCGGGTCTAAAGTTATTCTCTTCCCGGCGTCGCGTGTACCATCCCGTCGACATGCCTTGCATAAGAGACCACAGGTACAGAGCGTTGGCATCGTAGCCGACGATCGATCGACACGGACGAGCGGCCTCTCCGTACTCGTTCTGACGTAGCGTGGTGACTCCTTTCTCGTGATAGCGGTGAAAAACGAGCGAAGGTCCACCAACCACGTGATCTTTGACGAGATGATGAAGATCTTTATATCTTCTCGTTGAAGAGCGTAAATTAAGTCTTCTCTGGAAGATCGTTGAACGGACAAAACAAGGTCAGACCGGGTACGCTGATGCCCTGCTTGAACATGTCTATGCCGCGTTGTTGGTAGAAGGCGAAATGTCTGTCGATGGCTTGTAGAAAGGGAACCACGTCTCTATTGCTGTACCAGACGAGAAAGTCTCGCAAGGTCGTCATGCCGTTATCGCGCCAGGCCACTTGACAACCGACGTAATCCTCGTCGGAAATACCCTCCTACTTCAATTGACTGAAGAAGGCTTTTTTTGGTGGAAGAACAGTGTCATTTAGTTTTGATAGACAATTCATATACTCATACGGAAAATTTCCTTTTGTTATATTGCAACCGTACGCTTTCGGATACTTGTCGTTGCTGAATCCCGGGGCTATGTAATTGGTCATGTCTAGGAATTTTAGCTTATCCGTCGATAGACACATGAACGTGTTGTCGCGTTTGATGACAAAAAACGATCCGACGCCATCGTTCTCTTCTTCTTCTTCTTTCTCTTTGTCGTCCTGTTCCATTTCGTCTTCTTCCTCTTTCTTGACAGGAAGTAGGGAACGGGGAACTGTTTGACGGCATTGAGATCGTATTTCCCCGAATTAAAGCCGATGACTGGTAATTTATGAAGTCAGTCATGAAGTTGTTTCATCTGCGTTTTGTACGGGTTGCTCGGTTGTCGAGATTCCTCGTCGTTGTTTCGTCCCAATTCGATCGTGCTTTTACCAGTCGAGCTAGCACGTCCTTTGTTTTCGTACGCGGCGTCATTCATCGATTGCAAGATGCCCATCATGGCGCTCACCAAATTGTTGGTGTATCCATCCGTGACGAGACATTGCACTTGTTCGTGTCCCGGCATGTTGGATGCCACGCTAACGCTCAACGGGACGTGATGTGCCACCCACTGCATCTTGTCGTTGTACGACGGAAGTCGTGCGGTGTCGAACCAATACTCGAAGTCAAAGGTGGTTCGGTACGGATAGTACCGCAACGATTCGGGGACTCGAATGTTCTCGTTGTCCAGACGTTCGAACACCGACGGAGTCGAATGGTACACGCCGCCGGGATAGACTCGATGCACACCTCCCGTGCACGCGCTTTCGTGTCTGTTCAGGTCATATGTTTTTTTAAATAGACTGTGGTCACACTTTCTGCAGCGATAGATGTGGCAGTACATTTGAATGTTTTGTATGTACGAAAAGTGTGTCTCGTGAAGATTGAGATACATGGTGTCAGAATAATGGCACAAAGATCGACGGACGAGGTCTGCAGTCTTCTTTCCGTCATCATCAGACTCGACGAGTTTATGAACGCACACATTCGTTTGGAAAGTGGTCTCTACGCGATAGAGGTCATCGAATGTGACACCGGCAAATTCTTCCATGGACAGCTCGTCATCCTGTTTGTACGTCTCTCGCAGATTCCTAATGATAGCGATCGCCTCCGCGATGAAGAGCTAAACATCTAAACAGGCACAAATTATCGTTGTACCTCTTGCTATGGATAGGCTCTCTTTCCAGATCGATGACGGCTTTGTTCTCCTTGATGTATGTCGGCAGGGGAGTCATGCCGACGCAGCCAATTGGGTGATTTATTAATAAAAAAGGTCACATTTGTTACAAGCTCGCATACCCATTTCGAGTCGGTTCTCTGGGTAACTGCCCACTGCAAGACGTCGTTTTCTTTTATGCTTTCCAGAAAGGCATCAAATTCCTCACGGTTGGTGATGAGACTGGGTTCGTCCAGATATCGACCGCAGCAATTGCAGGCGAAATGGTAATACCTATGACATCCCGTGTTTTTGTTTTTCAATACAAATCCATAACTCAAGTTGATTTTGAAAGCATTGGTTTGTTGTTCGAAAATGGTGATTAAATCACTCTCTAAATCAGAAGTGTCTACAATATTTAATTTAAAATTAACCCTGGTCTGGAGAGGGTCTCTGGATACGCGTGTCCTAATGGAGGACCAATTGTTGCGGACGACCTCTAACAAATCTGTTGACAGAGCGTCGGGGAAGGGAAATCGATCGGATGGGTCGATGGGATCTTCGCTAATGAACGGGTGGCGGGGTGTAGTATCTTCCTTTTTTGGCAATGGCGGTGAAACGGTGTCGATACATGATGTTCTTTCATGTCTTGATAAGTTGTAATGATTTGCGAACATCTTACCACATTTTATGCATACTGCTGGTGGCGAAACAGTGATGGAATTACACACCGTTCTTATATGGCGAAGTAAATGGTAATTATTTGCAAACACTTTGTTGCATTTTGAACATGTGTATTTCATCATTGCTGGTGATGCGCCGAAATTGGTGTGCAAAGATCGCAGAATGGTTGTGATAGGAGAATGTATTAGTTAGAATTCGTACAAATAAAGACACGCACTACATATCATAGATACTTACAAAACTTGGTGTACCGCTACCGTCGCGGCATTTCGACGTGTAGCTGCGTGGCTGTGTTGCTAAATCGAAGTGCTGTGCAGAGATCGGAGAACAGTTGTGATGGAAATTGTAGTACCGGGTCGGTTTACATAGCCTGTCACTACTGCTGACTGTGCACTTTTTCCTGGGTTTTTCCCGGTTTGATCCGGTTTGAACCGGTTTGAACCGGTCGACATGCCTGGACATATTTCGCGGGAAATCTGGTTCAAACCGGTTTGAACCGGTTCAAACCGACGTGCCTGGACACAATTCGCGGGAAAACTGGTTTGACCTTGAACTTTTTACCTTTTGACCGCGCGGTGTTTTTGTAGACTCATGTCATTATAGGCGATATATATGTGTCGACGCGAAACGACATACGTCGAAAAGTTCTCAATATAATGCAGTGAAGCGATATGCATCATATAGCTTACATGCACGGCTACGTTTTCCCGCTGCATGCACGAATATTTGTGCGCTAAGTTTCAGTCTGCTAGCAGGGCGAAAATGCGGGATCGTGTTTCTTTTCGTGAGCTGTACCCAGACACGTCACGAAAAGCGCGCCATAATCGTCAGTATTAAACCGTGCTGCCATTGTCATCACAACCGTTCTTCCTGCATGCTATTTTAGGGTTAGGGTCAGGGTTCGTATTAGGGTTCAATACAGACGACATAATTAGGGTTACTAACCCTAACCCTAACTGACAATTGTATAAGTACAAAAGGTCGGTGACCTTTGACCTTTGACCTTTCATTAGGATTACTAACCCTAACTGACAATTATTCCTACAGTTTACTAGTTTTTTATCGAATTTTCCATTAGGTTTACTAAACCTAACCCTAAACCAAATTGACAATTGTATAAGTGCAAAAGGTTGGTGACCTTTGACCTTTGACCTTCCATTAGGGTTACTAACCCTATCCCTAACTGACAATTATTCCTACAGTTTACCAATTTTTCTCGAATTTTCCATCAGGGTTATTAACCCTAACCCGAACACTAACTGACAATTGTACTCACACTTGATGAGGTGACGCCCTGGCGATCGTATCATCGCAAAACAGTGCCCCAAAATCTCCTCATCTTAGATAATAGGGGAGGATGTGTGACGTCATAGGTCACGTGACTGCTCTCGACCGCTCAGAACCCTCGACACATTTGACTCGTAGCAGCGCCTCCTTGTGACCGTATCATCGCAAAACAATATGGCAGCAAAACAAAATGGCAGCCTCCATAGAGAAGTCACGTGATATGCCAATGAGGAGGTGTGACCTTATAGTTCACGTGACTGCTCTTGACCAAACAGAACCGTCGACCAAATTGACTCGTAGCGCCCTCTGGCGACAATTTCACCGCAAAAAGGTGCCATTTTTGCTAATTTATGCAAAGGAGCTGTGATGTCATAGGTCTCGTGACGGCTCTCGACCAATCAGAACCGTCGACACTTGACCCGTAGCACCCCCTAGCGACAGTATCACCGCAAAGGAGTGATGAGACTGCTCTCGACCAATCAGAAAGAGCCACAAAATCTCCTCATTTGAGCCATAATAGGGGATGACCCGTGGCGCGCCTGGTGGTGAATGTGCTCTCGACCAATCAGAATGAGCCCCAAAATCTCCTATTTTTTTATGTCTCAGATGCCCCCATATACTACTAACACTTAACATGGTAAACCTGTTGAATTGGTAATATTAAATCCGATATGGTGTTTCTCTGATGCCTCACCTCTTGCTTATATATATATATATATATATTACCATTATTGTAATTCGTGAGAGAGCGTGTGTGTGTTTGTATAGTATCCCTGCAATAGCAGGGATAGCGACATAATTTCGTAGATAAAACAATAAAGGCACCTGCAATAACCATTTGAAACATCCAAGCCCAGAACATTTACAGCACCAGTTACCTATTTGAAAACACTGCTTACTGTCAGTTACAATGTAAATATAGAGATATCTAACCTTTGATAAGACAAACTAAATGTGGCAAATATATGAAATTATTAATGTTTTTAAGAGTAGTATTTCATTAACAGTGACACAATGATATGATCTTCTTTTACCCCTCTCCCCACTCAATAATACTATACGTATTCATAGGTTAGATTAGGACTAGGCCCAAGCCTACCCCAAGCAGTTTCACAATAGCAAGGATTTATTACACAAACTACATAGGTTATTCTTCACTAAACTTGGCAAAAATTAATGGACCAACTCAGATGGAACAATGACGAATTACATGGGACCAAACAATGTGGCGATGGAAGAAATAAGTGCTACATTGTCAGGCTGTAAAGGTCAGGAAGAGCATCTTTATGTGACAAAATGACATTTCCATAAAACAACATGCTAAAATCGACTGTTAGCATAACAGGTCTCCCACGGCTACCTCCTCACATTGATTTTTTTTAGTCATCTCATTTCAGTCTCATTTTTGTAAAAAAATCAAACTTATCTTGATATTCTAGTATCAACTACGGCAGGCTAGCCCGTGTTTAAAAAATGTAAAGGTACTTTCATATATAGCGCCGTATCCAGTCCGTAGGACCGCTCAAAGCGCTTTACACTTCACCCCCTGGTGAATGTGGTCCCAGCAGTTGTGTTATAAGTGTGGGCAGTTGGGTTGTTCATACTGGAGTGAGCATCGTGCATTAGTGTTAAACTCTCCAAGACAAACATTTTGGAGACTTGCTGGAGAAAGTTGTGGGACAACGAATATGGTTATTTCCTGTGTGGCTTACAGCTGTACGAATCGACAGAAGACAGGATCTAACATCTTTTGGCTTGATCTTGGGAAATCTTGAGGAGAACACGGAATTTAATTTGGTGGATTGGATATTTGTCTAAAGCGTGGAATATTGATCGGATAAGTATTATTATTACGTGTATATTAAACGTAAACTTACAAGAGTCCTTGTTTAGGCAATAGTTGCTGTTAAAATTTAGCTGTAGGAGTAATTTAGGGTAGTTTATATCGTAGATCTGCGAATATTCGGTAGCGCGAGCGATAATTAAGGTTTGTTGTGGTCAGTTGATTGGGTACATAATACGAGACATAATATTATTGTAAATAATTGAGTACATATTAAAGATTGAGAGCCTGAATATTTTGTTTTAGGAATATTTATTGTTAAAAGTTAGCCGTAGGTAGTAATTCAGTGGAATTTACAGAAGGTCACTGAATTTTCGTTAGCGCCAGCGATATTACATTTTGTTATATTCAGCTGTTACACAGAAAGCAAGTTGCAAGGCAGTAGTTGTAGATTTAATTAAGACATAAGTTAGATAAAGATCATTCTCAATACAAGATTTATTATGTTCAAGAATGCACACGTGCGAAAAGCGGTGTATCGGGTACAGATGTTACATAGTTAGGTCGCATACATATAATATCGGACTATGCCCTTCCTCCCTTGAGCTTATTGAACATTGAGATAAGCTAAATGAAACAAAGAAATTATGTGTGAGCTAACATGCATCACAAGCACTGGTATAGTGTCTTACGTCAATGAGTATAGTGTCCATAAAGTACATCAGGGAAATGTACATGGTACCATGTAAAGTAAACAATTAGCACAGTTGCACAAATAGAACAAAAGCATAGTAGAATAATGGGTCGGGAATGATCGGCTCATTCACGGTTTCTGACAGTGTCATTATTCCAGCGGTGCCAGCGTGTTGTCGTTCTGGTGAGGCATGCAGTGAAGAAGGGGCGGCGACCGTCCCCTCATCAGTTAGTGACGGGTTGACAGGAGGCTCAGGTGGTGTGCGTTGAAGCACTGGGATCACCCTGTCGATAGTGTGTGACAACACTGGCTGGATTGAGCTGCTTTCCTTTGCTGGGACAATGGCGGTCCACTGGGGTGGTACAGCTTGCTGTGAATTTGTAAGTAGTTGTTGAGTGGCGACGGGGCTATGGTCGAATGGCTTGTACAGCTGGAACTTCCTTAGGAATTTGCGATTACGGAGAGTCACCCTGCCGGAACCATCCACCCTTATGACATATTGATCGTGTTGTTTCACCTCTACGACGACGCCAGTCTTATCCCATTTGTTGGGGTCATTGCCGCTCTGGTTCTGGATGCGCACATGATCTCCGAGTCGTAAAGGGGGTAGTTGCTTGGTGTGCTCGCTAAGACGCTCCTCGGCGCGCGTATGTCGCTTACGGAGTGCAGATTCTCTCAGGCCAGAGTTGTCTACCCAGACCTTGTGGGGTGTGTAACGGCCGGGCAGCACAGGAATGAAGTCTCTAATGCTGCGTCCGAACACGATCATGGCTGGAGACATCTTTGTATCCTGATCGGGGGTGTTCCTATATTGTAGCATGGCTCTCTGAAATGAGGGTGTATCCAATTCCCCATTTGGGCCTGTATTGTGCATCAGCAGACGCTTGCAGGATTTCACGCCAATCTCAGCCCTGCAGTTGGAATGCGGGTACGCCACTGATGATAGGCGGTGTCGGACACCCCATGATTTCAGGAACTCCTGGGTTTCCGTTGCCACAAATTCTGGTCCTCCATCGCTGGCGAGTTCCTCTGCGATTCCATAGGTGATGAATTCCTCCCGTAGGCTTTTCACCAGCCCCGCGGCCCCGCCTGATGTCTTCTTTATTATCGGCCAGTTAGAATATCTGTCCACGATAATGAGGTAATGAGCTCCTTTGTATGTGAAGTAGTCGGCACATATGCATTGAAACGGAAACTCGGGGTCGACAGGAGTAGTGGGTGGCGCATTAGGCTGACTGGGTGATATCCGGTTGCAGTCCATGCAGCTGTTGCGCAGGCGTGCGATATCGGTTGTAATTCCAGGCCAGAAGACGGACACGTTGGCCCTCGCCGTCATAGATGTCACACCTTGATGAGCTGCGTGTAAGGCTTTAAGAATGTCTTCTCGCAGGACTGGTGGTATCAGCACCCTGTCCTTGTAGAGTACGACACCGTCTGTTGTTGATAGGTGTTCACGGAAGTTGAAGTATTCCCTCAAATATGGAGATAGTTGGAGCTTGGTGTCTGGCATACCATCTTCAATGGTTTCGAGAAGCCTGAACATTGTTGGATCGCTGGTTGTGGCCTCTCTAACCTTATTCCATGTCACAGCGGCCATCCCCTCCAGAGCATGTGCTGCAGCCACAGTTATTTCGGCATCGATGCCGGCCGAACAGTCAGGCGCTTCCGTCCGTATCATGCTTAGTATGGCTCGTGGCATGCCGGCGGACGCTGCATGGGCGTCGTCGGGAAGACAGAGTTTATCAGGCTTCAGCGGGCCTGTTGGATGTCTCGATATGGCATCTGTGGCGAGGTGCCTTTTGCCGGGGATATGTATTAACTTGAATTTGAAAGGCAATGTTTTTTCTTTCAGGTTAAGTAGACGTGGGTTCTTGATATCCTCTAGCTTGCGATCACCCAGGACTTTCAGTAGGGGCTGGTGATCTACGGCCACAATTAAGTCATCACAGCCGAGCACAAAGTAGCGTGTCCTCTCTAATGCATCAGCTACGGCTAGGGCTTCCCCTTCGATCGGTGCGTATCTGGATTCAGCCGGGTGGGTGAAACGGCTGCCGACCAGTGTCACTTTCCAACCGTCGTTGCAGCAGAATGGCACTTCACCGGGGCAGGCTCAATGCTTTTGGAGAAGGAAGAATCCAATTCCTTCTTTGGACCAGTCTGTGGTCAGGCATGTCTTTCTGCCCTTGTCGAAGATCTTCACTCCTTGTTGAATGTCCTGAATGATGCCTTCTTTGGACTCTTCGAACAATTGCTGCAATTGATCATCCCAATAGAATGGGGACTTGGGTTTCAGGAGGTCTCTGAATGGTCGCATTCTCTCCGTCATAGATGTGTAGTAGCTGACCTGGTTTACGAGTCCAAACCAAGATCTGACATCTGTGATATTCCGCGGCACTGGGAATTGCATGATGGCATCAATATATTTGCTGCAAGGCCTCACCTTATCGGGGGTGATCGTAAATCCCGCGAATTCTACGATGTCTTGCGCAAATTGGAATTTATCTGGATTGAGTGTGATTCCATTTCTGCCGCACTGATCTAACCATGCGTATGCCTGGACGAAACATTCTTCAATCGTGTCTCCCCATATGCAGGTGTCGTCGATGCATTTGGTCTTGTTAGGAAAGTCTGCAACAATCTCGTCGAATCTGCGGTGTAACACTGTTTTCTTCTTGTTGCTTGGCACCGACCTTGCTTGGTGAAATGGCGACTGAGTATGGTGGATCTCTCTGGAGCAATGAGCATTCAATGCCTGCAGATCAACAGTCCGTCTTGGCTTGCCATTCTTCTTCTTGCAAATTACCATCCTATGACACCATGTGACCGGCTCGCCGCCGGGGACAGGTTCAAAGACACCTAAGCACACATCTCTATCTAGGTCTGCCTTCACTTCCTCCTGCCAATGTAGAGGGACTGATATAGGAGTGTGTATGGCAACTGGTTTCGCCTCTGGGTCTACCCTAAGTGCAAGTGGAGGTCCAGCCATGAATGAGAGTCGGGTGTGGGGGCACGTGTTGAAGGTGCTGGATGCGTAATAGTCCAGAAGCCATTTGTGAAGCTTTGCCACGTTGTCTTCTGTTGCTGGAAATGGAGGGACAGTTGGAAGGGTGGGTGGCATGGAGCGGGGAGGGCATGTGCATTTTTCGGCATCATCGTCCACCTCCAATGCCACATCTGAGTGGGATGCGGTTGCGGCTGCATCTGAATGATGAATATTTCCTCCCTTTGCTTCACCAACTGTTGGAAACGAGGGTGATACGAGGCCCAGGTCTTCACATGCTTCGCGGCTGAGGTACATATTTGTTGTGTCAGGTGTAACATAACAGACTTGTACAGTCTCCATAGGGTACCCAGTCTTGTCACGGCCTGACAATCTTAGCAGTGCGGCTCCTATGATTTTGATGGCGTTACTGTTAACAGCATTCATCTCATGCTGCACAGGGAGTAGATCAATTCTTTTGAGCCCCAATCGCAAGATCAGCTTCAGTCCTATGAGGCAGCTCTGGCATCCAGTGTCGGCTATGACAGTAATGACACTCTCTCGGGGATTGGATGATAGCTTCGTCCCAAAATGTATATAATCATGAGCACACACCCTTGCTGTTACAGTGATCTTGGGCTGTGGCTGAGACCGATGTTGCTGCCAGCCCGTGCCATCACTAAATACGTGGTGGACTAGCTTCACTATCTCATGCTGCACAGGGAGTAGATCAATTCTTTTGAGACCCAATCGCAGGATCAGCTTCAGTCCTATGAGGCAGCTCTGCAATCCAGTGTCGGCTATGGCAGTAATGACACTCTCTCGGGGATTGGATGATAGCTTCGTCTCAAAATGTATATAATCATGAGAGTAGTTATAGTGCTCCTTTCACCAAGCCAAAGAGGGGTCCAGTATGGAAGGGTCACGTGACTTCCGGTCGCAGAGTCTTCTGGGTAACCTAAGCGCCCCCTTGCATCGACCTATATACCCCTAGAGCGCCCCCTAGCGACTGGAGCTAACCCTAACCGTCTTAACCCCAACTGTTTGATTGGAGTGTTAACCCTAACGCCTGTCGACTGCTGGAGCTAACCCTAACTGTCGTAACCCCACCCAGTAGATGTTTGCGGTCTTAACCCTGACGGAGTGACCCATACGCAGCAATTAAGAAACCAGTTGAGTCTGTTGAATACAGCTGTCGGCGGATATGTCACTGTGCGACGTTTTGTTTACTTCGACAATAGTGCTATTTATACTTCCCGGTTGCTTATGGAGAAGGTGTGACATACGATTGACCGTAGCGGTTGTTGCAGAACCAAATTGGCTGAAGGACAACATGGCAAAATCGATTCTACCTGTCAGCGTATTGCTGGTCGTCGTGTGTATGGTAGAAGGACACGAGTAGTTATAGTACAGGAATGACCAAGCGAAAGAGTGACCCAGTTGGGAGGGTTCCTTTGACTTCCGGTCGCAGAGCCTTCTGGGAACCGTGAGCACTCCCTAGCGGCGACCTATATACCCCTAGAGCGCCCCCTGGCGACTGGAGCTAACCCTAACCGTCGTAACCCCAACTTTTTTATTGGATGTTAATCCTAACGCCTGTCGACTGCTGGAGCTAACCCTAACTGTCGTAACCCCACCCAGTAGACGTTTGCGGTCTTAACCCTGACGGAGTGACCCATACGCAGCAATTAAGAATAGGGTCATTAATTATAAACGATCAAAGGAACTAATGGAGACGAGAAATCAACGCAACACGGTATGGTACGAGTGCACACATATTTTATTGAACAACACAAGCAGCATGACGATACAACAAGGGTAGCGTGTAATATCACCACTACGACTACGACTACGATGAATATGATGAATACGATGATGACTTTACTTGCGGATGTTGACCATCGCGCCAGAGGTCGCGAGCTTAGGGGTGTCTCCACCTCGCCAGAGGCTCGAGGGTGATCGATGATGACGAGGTGACTTGCGGATGTTTACCATCACCTCAGAGGTCGCGAGCTTACGAGGCTAGATCGATGTACTACTACTACTACTACTATGACGAGCAATAATACAGTCTATCTTATCGCAGCTGTTTAAGCCAATCAAATACGCGGCAATCGTTAGCTACT
>SDWI01001622.1:82919-96741 GCA_009193005.1 Lamellibrachia luymesi | reverse complement strand
ATGTCTTGTGGCTGTAGAGTCATATAAAGATTGATTCTGTTTAAGTCCACCTACACAGACAGTGTTGTCAGTGGCTCTATGTCTTGTGGCTGTAGAGTCATATAAAGATGGATTCTGTTTAAGTCCACCTACACAGACAGTGTTGTCAGTGGCTCTATGTCTTGTGGCTGTAGAGTCATATAAAGATTGATTCTGCTTAAGTTGTTTATATGTGGTTTCTTTCTCCCTTTCCCATCAGCAGTCTTCCCCAGGCTGGCTCCCTGCTGACATGAACCGCTGGGAAGACAAGAACAACGTCATCATCAACATAGCCAAGGTCATATCGGGACAACTTAGTGACATGGTCAAGTACATGCGAGGTCACGGCTCTATTAAGGTAGGACTTGGTGATATGGTCGAGTACATGCGTGGTCACGGCTCTATTAAGGTAGGACTTGGTGACATGGTTGAGTACATGCGAGGTCACAGCTCTATTAAGGTAGTACTTGGTGACATGGTCGAGTACATGCATGGTCACGGCTCTATTAAGGTAGGACTTGGTGACATGGTCAAGTACATGCATGGTCATGGCTCTATTAAGGTAGTACTTGGTGACATGGTTGAGTACATGCGTGGTCATGGCTCTATTAAGGTAGGACTTGGTGACATGGTCAAGTACATGCATGGTCATGGCTCTATTAAGGTAGTACTTGGTGACATGGTCGAGTACATGCTTGGTCACAGCTCTATTAAGGTAGGACTTGGTGACATGGTTGAGTACATGCATGGTCAAGGCTAGGTAGAACTTTGTAACATGGTCGAGTACATACATGGGCACGGCTCTAGTAAGGTAGGACTTGGTGACAGATGGGTATGTTTTGCTTTATGAGTGGTCTAACCCCAGTTTTATGATTTGTTCTTGGTCTAACCCCATTGACGGCGTCATTAATAAGGAGCATTTTTATGAGTGTTTCTATTAGCGTTTTATGATTTATTCTTAGTGAAACGCAATTTTCTGTTTCGATCATAACTAAGGAACGAAATCGTGCTAATGAGCTCATAAGAATCTTAGTGAAACTGTACCCTGGTGTCATCTGTCACTTAGTGAAGTGATACCCTGGTGTCATCTGTCACTTAGTGAAGTGATACCCTGGTGTCATCTGCCACTTAGTGAAGCGATACCCTGGTATCATCTGTCACTTAGTGAAGTGATACCCTGGTGTCATCTGTCACTTAGTGAAGTGATACTCTGGTGTCATCTGTCACTTAGTGAAGTGATACCCTGGTGTCATCTGTCATTTAGTGAAGTGGTACCTGGAGTCATCTGTCACGTAGTGAAGCGGTACCTGGTGTCATCTGTCACTTAGTGAAGTGGCACTGGTGTCATCTGTCATTTAGTGAAGCGGTACCTGGTGCCATCTGTCACTTAGTGAAGTGGTACCTAGTGCGATCTGTCACTTAGTGAAGTAGTACCTAGTGCCATCTGTCACTTAGTGAAGTGGTACCTAGTGCCATCTGTCACTTAGTGAAGTGGTACCTAGTGCCATCTGTCACTCAGTGAAGTGGTACCTGGTGCCATCTGTCACTTAGCAAACCAGTACCTGGTGCCATCTGTCACTTAGTGAAGTAGTACCTAGTGCCATCTGTCACTTAGTGAAGTGGTACCTAGTGCCATCTGTCACTTAGTGAAGTGGTACCTAGTGCCATCTGTCACTCAGTGAAGTGGTACCTGGTGCCATCTGTCACTTAGCGAACCAGTACCTGGTGCCATCTGTCACTTAGCAAACCAGTACCTGGTGTCATCTGTGACTCATAATGAACCCTACTGGGCGACACGATGCATCATTTTCGATTGTAAATTTAACTATCAATAGTAAATTTAACTATCGATATTGTTTGTAAACATATTTTTTCAACTTTATTAGATAATTTTATTTATTTACATCAATAATCGTCAGTCAGATCAGCGTCACTCACAGATTCACCATATTTTGAGTTAACTGCCTCTTGGTGATAATGCCACTATTTAATTCTGGATTTGGACAGCATTGCTTGCTGCTTGCTAGGTGAAACAATGCTCGATGTTTAATATATCGGACGCCATGGATTTCGAGATTGTTACGAATAAAGCTGTGTAAACACGACACATTTGATAGATCACATCCATCGGTGTCCCTGACAGAATGTGGGCTCAACTTATGCGAGATTTAGCTTCACTCACATTAAGTGAAATTAATAGGTATGCTTATTAAGCTTCTATGATATTGTGATAGTCATTAAACTATCATGATGCTTTCGCAATAGTAAAACGTTTTTTTGCAATACTCTCAGTAGAAAGACTACCTCCAATTGTCGTCCCTAGTAATGGTGGTTGTTCTCTGGTGTCACAGAGCAAGTCTCTGCTGATTGTCACAGCTCAATCAGTCATCAGCAACGGAGAGAAACTTGTCAAGTTTGCCAAGATACTCGCCAAATACTGCACCAGTGAAAGGTATGGATTCAGTTTCATTAGTTCACTCAGCAGTCAAGATCAACTTCCAAAACACCTTGAAAAGTAAATAAAAATTATCAAGCTATATTATGCTCTTAGGAATATATTAAAATTACACCTGTTGTTGAATTTGGTGGTTTATGCCATATCATCTGTAGTTGACTCTCCACAGACTTCTACAATTGCGACCAGTTGTATTGTGTCTGTGACCCTGTCTTTTGTAGACTCTCCGCAGATTTTCTCAACTATTGTGACCAGGTGTATCGTGTTTGTGACTCTGTCTGTTGTAGACTCTCCGCAGACCTCTACTATTGTGACCAGTTGTATTGTGTTTGTGACCCTGTCTGTTGTAGACTCTCCACAGACCTTCTCTACTACTGCGACCAGGTGTATTGTGTTTGTGACCCTGTCTGTTGTAGACTCTCCGCAGACCTGTACTATTGCAACCAGGTGTATTGTGTTTGTGACTCTGTCTGTTGTAGACTCTCCGCAGACCTGTACTATTGCAACCAGGTGTATTGTGTTTGTGACCCTGTCTGTTGTAGACTCTCCGCAGACCTTATCTACTGTAGTGACCAGCTGAATCGTGTTTGTGACCCTGTCTGTTGTAGATTCTCCGCAGACCTTCTCTACTATTGCAACCAGGTGTATTGTGTTTGTGACCCTGTCTGTTGTAGACTTTCCACAGACCTCTACTATTGTGACCAGGTGTATTGTGTCTGTGACCCTGTCTGTTGTAGACTCTCCGCAGACCTTCTCTACTGTTGTGACGAGGTGTATCGTGTTTGTGACCCTGTCTGTTGTAGACTCTCCACAGACCTCTACTATTGTGACCAGGTGTATTGTGTTTGTGACCCTGTCTGTTGTAGATTCTCCGCAGACCTTCTCTACTATTGCAACCAGGTGTATTGTGTTTGTGACCCTGTCTGTTGTAGACTCTCCACAGACCTCTACTATTGTGACCAGGTGTATTGTGTCTGTGACCCTGTCTGTTGTAGACTCTCCGCAGACCTTCTCTACTGTAGTGACCAGGTGTATCGTGTTTGTGACCCTGTCTGTTGTAGACTCTCCGCAGACCTTCTCTACTATTGCGACCAGGTGCCTGTGATCATGAAGCAGCTACACATCTTGGCTGGAGTGACAATGGCTACCACAGATGACATCACAGTAATATAATTAACTTCTAGTTTTCTAAATAATCATAATTTCACATATGTAAAAGAATTATGCAGTAGCTGGTTTAACTCTCTAAAAAATATGCTACTTTGATTGATCACTTGAAAGAATAACTCTTTTCAAAGTCGTTACTCTGTTAATAGGCTTAAAATTGTGTCTACAAAGAGTACAATACATCTGGATTATTTGGGGTGAAAGAGTAAGAACTGTGTCCCTTCTATTCTTCTGTCTTCTTTCTATTCCACACGAAGTAAAAACTCCCACATTGGGGGGGAATAAATGTGTAGCGTGTTGTGGACCCACAGTTTGGCAGTTTCTATATTTGACTCACCACAGACGTGAGCTGAAGAGTCCACATCTTGACACTGATGTTTCTGCCAATACCTGACAGTTTCTATATTTGACTCACCACAGACGTGAGCTAAAGAGTCCACATCTTGACACTGATGTTTCTGCCAATATCTGACGGTGTTTACACCTGATGTTACGACACGACGTGACCCAGAGTAAAAATCTCCTGTGAAAGTTATGATTTCATATACCATATAACAAATCAGATTTTATTTAATTAAATTGACTGTGTTTGCTTGTAGAGGGAGAGAACTCTGACAAAGACTGCGGACAATCTGCTGGAGGCCATCAACAAGATGCTCAGGGTGGCTGAAGCACCTGTATAAAAGTGAGTCATTAGTTAAATATCTTTATCATATCAAGATCATGGTAGCAGTGTAGTATGCTGAACCAAAGCGTAACCAGCGAATTAGAACTACCAAGTGCAGTAGGACAGGACACCTCATGTCACACCACACATCACACCACACGTCACATCACACGTCACATCACACGCCACACCTCACGTCACACCACACGTCACAACACACCACACGTTACACCACATGTCACACCACACATCACACCACACATCTGCCAACTGTCTCGGTCATGAACCCGATATCACTGCCTAATGTCCATTTCACACTGACCAATAACTGGACACAGTTGGCCTTAATGTTGACACCATGCATGATAGGTCAAAGGCTGTCTAATCAATTCAACAAAGTGGTGTGTGTCAACACTAATCTACAGGAGAGGAAGTGACTTCCTTTTGAACAAACAGGTGTATGTTTACCCACAAGAGGGAGCCACATTCACCTTCCATTACAGCTCATCACTGTATTAGCCACGTGTGGCATGTGACTAAATTGTCCAGTCAGAGGCAAGTGATTCTTTCAATTAGTGCAACAGATAAATCGTTCCCTGGATGGTTGATTGCAAGAAACAACTTGTCTAAATATGACAGTCCCTGGTTTACTTGTAGTAATAAGTTACTGGCTGAGAACTCAATTTATGGAGATTAGATTTATGATGATTGACAGTGGGTGTACCACTGATATTGTGTGCTACTTGTGTGAATGAATGTTTTGAATGGTTTGTAGTATAGCAAGTGTACTTAAGGGTTAGTGTCACGCCTGTGTGAAGTGTGGCCCACCAGTGCGGCCCAACAGCATGGCCCGCCAGAGTGACCGGTCCATGGCAGGAGTAGTTCATGTTTCAGGTGGGATATCGAAAGATTTTAGGTCACGTTTCAAAACATCTTTGTATCAAACATATGATCTGCCCAGTAATCTTTTTCTTTCCTGTAGCCTGTTATTTTCCATCCTACAGATGTGTCCAGCCAAGGGTATTCAGTGATGGCGTAGAATGGTAATTGAACGAGGCCTGTTCTAGCGAGATCTTCCTCATTTGTCACTTTGTCCTGTCAGCCAATACCTTTTTAAGGACTGGATGCCGCGCTTACCTATATGTGACCAGTCTGACGTGTTCTGTCCCCAGGGCGTGCGACAGCCGCCCAGTGACGCCCCGGGTGACACTGAGGCTATAGCCGTGGCGACACAGTGGAAGTGTAGGTTGGATTGTCATCGCAGGTGGGAAGTGTCAACTACTGACACAAGCAAACTGGGACTGAGGAAGCTGACCCAGCGGACACCTCCCCCTGCCCTCAGTCACGTCACCTCACACACATGACACGGTCAAAGATGAGTTCAAATCACCTCACACACGAGACGTGGTCAAAGATGAGTTCAAATCACGTCACACACGTGACAAGGTCAAAGATGAGTTCAAATCACCTTACACACGTGACATGGTCAAAGATCAGCTCAGATCACCTCATACACGTGACACGGTCAAACATCAGGTCAAATCACCTCACACGTGTGATAAGGTCAAGGATGCGCTCAAATCACCTCACCTACGACACGGTCAAAGATCAGGTCAAATCACTTCTCATACATAACACGGTCAAAGATGAGCTCAAATCACCTCACACATGTGACAAAGTCAAAGATCAGGTCAAATCACCTCACACACGTGACAAGGATGAGGTCACCACGACAGTTCAGAGACACTGATCATCAAGGTTCAGACTTTCATTATAGTTTGCACCTTTTATATTCAGCCATTTACACCAGTGAATAACCAACACACAGTGAACGCTGGTGTTGTGATTGGCACATATCAACGTCAACATCAAAATTACTTGTAAGTAGACTTATTAACAAGTAAACATGTTGTCACTCCATTTGTTTGTCACTATTTCTTTGTCACTCTGTTATACAACATTGTCATTCTCTTTATATGTATTGTCTATCAAGTCCTCCAATTTGTGCTTCATTCCAACATAAACAAAGGCCTGTCGTTCTCTATTGATCTTGGATAGAAATACGCAATGCTGTGGCCCCGAGTGCTGCTGTCTTCACATAGAGATATGAGCCCTTCAGTGACGGAGTTTACAAACTAAACCACAAGGTGGCAGCACACAACACTCCGATCCCAGCACTCACCAGTGCTTTACTAGATTTTTTCAAACTTCCGAGGAGTGGACTGACATCCGACATGACTGAACTTGATACTCTTACGTCTACAAGAGTTCAGTGTATGTACATGTTACAAAAGTGGAACATCCAATATATCCACAGACAGAGAGGTGCATCAAATCGCATTATGTGGCGGTGAGTGTAGAGCAGTCCTGATAAAAAATAGTTGAAATTACTGCAGATAGAACAATTGGCTGTAATCTAACTTTGCTTTTGAGAACACAACCACTGCACAGAGTTCATGTATGGACAGCTTATCCGTCACGCTGGTTAACATGTCAGTGACCAGTTAAATGCGGCATGGGGCCACTGTCAGAATCTTGACATTGGGCCAACGTAATTTTGCACCAAGTCGACACCATTGGGCCAATGCCCAGCCAACACTCACTGCCAACGTTGGGCCAACCCCCACTGCTGACATTGGGCCAATGCCAGCCAACGTTGGGCTGCCCCCACTGCTGACATTGGGCCAATGCCAGCCAACATTGGGCCAATCCCCACTGCTTGTATTTGGCCAATGCCAGCCAACATTGGGCCAACCCCCACTGCTGACATTTGGGCCAATGCCAGCCAACATTGGGCCAACCCCCAATACTGGTATTGGGCCAATGCCAGCAGTGGGGGTTGGCCCATTTGGGCCACCCCCCATTGCTGGTATTGGGCCAGTTCATATCATCATCTTTACTGCAACTTGCATGACCATAAATACATTTGGTCACTGTGCATCTGAAAACTTGTCAGTATTATTACTATCAGGCCTGGGGTCTATTACATTGCAATGTAGTGGATTACTATTAATATTACTTAGTTTCCTTTCTATTACTATTACATGCTGAAGGGAATGTAATATATTACTATAACTATCACATTTCAAGCTATTACTATTACTATTACATTTTCCATCAGAACTATTTTCTTTTGATTAAACATTTAACATACTTACATATATTCAAATTAACTGATGGGTGTATAACTAATTAAATTACAATTAACTCATAAATTTCCCAATTAAATTAACCTCACACAATTCCAGTTGGGTGTAGAAGTTTTTATATATTCATTGGAATGAAACAGAAAAGCAATGTCACTGTCATATAACACAGTCTGATTACCCCATAGTAGACCCATACTGCTCGGCTGCTGCTTGGTGGACAGTTAATTATTGGCTCAAGGATAGGATGTTTTTGACAATTTTGATCAATAGCATGCAAGCTAGCTACCAATTGAAACAACTCAGAAAACTTGGTACAAGTCCCTGGATTTTGTTCAAACATTACCCAGCATGGCAGGCTGACAGCTAGGGTTGGGAGATGGCAATGACTGATTGATTGATTCAGATGTTAAAGACAGTCTGTTTAGTGCTGGAAGCCTGGAACCCTTATCCTGCTTCAGTGAATGAATGAACAGGCTTGTGTGAAAAGGATAGATGGCTGGTGGACCTGGCTTCAAATGACCAATTAGCCATGCAGCAGTAACACTGTCAGTGTCTCCTGCTAATAGTGCTAAAGTTCATTGACTGTCATGATTCGGATACTAAACCATTTTATCACCACTGTTGGGAAATAAATAAAACTGCATGTAAAAGACTGAACGTGATGCTTGTCCAAGTCCCAGTTTGTCCAAATACAGAATTGTTTGGTCTGATTATTTTCAATGAAATAGAATTTTGGTGTGATTGAAATGTTCAATTGTAATAGCAAAGTAATAGCTCAGTTACTATTACTTTGCTTTCTATTACTGCTACGTTGTGTTCTGTTTCATCTATTACTATTACTTGAACAATTGTAATCGTTACTATTACATATTACTATTACCCCAAACCTGATTACTGTTAATGGTGATTAACTTTCAAGCAAACATGGATTAAAATGCTTCCAATTTCTTATAATGTGGTTATCAATGTGAAGACATCACAGCTTTTCATATCAACCATGAATAGGTTGAATTATGGAGGTTCACAAAGTTCCTCCATAGCATCTACCCACCCCCAAGTTGACATCCTATACATAAACACTAACAATTGAACCAAGGAAACATCTTGCCTTCCTATGGTAAATATTCAGCTTTTTAGCCTATTGTAATATGCAAATTCTACAACAAAGTGAAACTGCTGCGAGAGCAATTATGTAGTAATTGTAAAAAAAATGGCAACAAAAAACAGTGCTAAATAAAACCACACCACAAAAACAATACAACTGACATGCCAACATTTTAATCAATATTATGTTAATATATGACTTCAGAAAAATGATGAATTTACACAACAACAGTGAACAACAATCTATGCTGCTATTCAAGTAATAGTCCACACAGAAACAATCTATGCTGCTAATCAAGTAATAGTCCACACAGAAACAATCTATGCTGCTATTCAAATAATAGTCCACACAGAAACAAAAACATTGCAATTAGCATTTTTATCAAAACACAAAAACAGATTAATGTTTTTTTTTATTACTGAACATTCTTCAGGATAGTTCATTTTCGAATCAGATAACTTTCATTTTACTAAACACATCCAAGGTGTGTTTAGTTTACCTGGTAGAGGCTTTCGTTAACGTGTCACGTTGATAGCAGTAAGAAGAAAAAGAACAAGAAAAAAACAAATGACAGAAATTACAGGAGCCAAGTAGTCATCCCATACGTAGAGGGGGTCTCAGAGAGAGTACACCGAGTACTGAAGAAATATGGAGTAGCAACAACTATGCGTCCCCACACCACCCTCAGGCGCTTGTTGGTACATCCCAAGGACAAAGTAGAGCTAGAAGAACAGGGTGAACTGGTGTACCAAATACCATGCAAGAACTGTGGTGCTGAGTACATTGGGGAGACAGGAAGACTACTAAAAACACGACTGGAGGAACACAGAAAGGATGTAGACAACACAAAAAAGAGAAATACACAAGGAGCGGAAAAAAAGATTGATGTCTACCATCAATAAATCCGCCCTTACAGACCGTGCGACACCTGAAAACCACATCATAGACTGGGAGGGAGTGAGCATTGTAGACAAGGAACCCAACCGAAGAATCCGGCACATCAAGGAAGCCATCTGGATCAGGAAAGCTAGAACACCAATCAACCGAGACGAGGGCAATTATGAACTGCCTCACGTGATGACGCTTGATGACGTCATCGGTACTGATGAAGTCAACGTGACACGTTGACGAAAGCCTCTACCAGGTAAACTAAACACACCTTGGATATGTAAAATGAAAGTTATCTGATTAGATTAATGGGGGATTTCAATACATCTGTATCTTCACAAGTCATCATAAAACTTATTCCTGTGTAAAATGTTCTTTTCCTTATCAAACTGCAATTTTTATAATAACTATTTCATTTCACTTGTATTACTATTCTGAACCAAAGAGTACAAGTACTTACTACTGATGACATTTCACTTGTACTACTATTCTGAACCAAAGAGTACAAGTACTGACTACTGATGACATTTCACTTGTACTACTATTCTGAACCAAAGAGTACAAGTACTGACTACTGATGACAACATTAATCACTATCGACTTTAGAGTACTTCAGGTACTGAAAAAGTGAATTCACTGAATATCAAAAAACATCAAGAAATAGATATGACACCGTCTTTAGGTAAGTAATATATGATTTTCCATATAAAAACACATAAAACACAATTCACGTAGAGCACTGCAATGTACTAACACATTGATAAATTGATTGATTGATAAATTGATTGAACTTTACAGGGGTGGGGAATTAGGCACACAGGGGTCGATTGATTGAACTTTACAGGGGTGGGAAATTAGGCACACAGGGATCGATTGATTGAACTTTACAGGGGTGGGAAATTAGGCACACAGGGATCGACTGATTGAAGTTTACAGGGGTGGGGAATTAGGCGCACAGGGATCGACTGATTGAACTTTACAGGGGTGG
Source organism: Lamellibrachia luymesi (assembly GCA_009193005.1). Lineage (NCBI taxonomy): Eukaryota > Metazoa > Annelida > Polychaeta > Sabellida > Siboglinidae > Lamellibrachia > Lamellibrachia luymesi. Next base: position 86,304 of record SDWI01001622.1, on the reverse strand, counting down.
GGAATTAGGCACACAGGGATCGGCTGATTGAACTTGACAGGGGTGGGGAATTAGGCACACAGGGATCAACTGATTGAACTTTACAGGGGTGGGGAATTAGGCACACAGGGATTGACTGATTGAACTTTACAGGGGTGGCTAATTAGGCATACAGGGATCGATTGATTGAACTTTACAGGGGTGGGGAATTAGGCATACAGGGATCGGCTGATTGAACTTGACAGGGGTGGGGAATTAGACACACAGGGATCAACTGATTGAACTTTACAGGGGTGGGGAATTAGGCACACAGGGATCGACTGATTGAACTTTACAGGGGTGGGGAATTAGGCACACAGATCTTTTTTGCATTCAGCCCTTAACAAAACATAACATTGCGAACACAGAACATGAATGCCAAATTCAAAAGTGACAAAGCATAAAATGCTTTGTGCTCAGAAGTACTGCATGTTATGAACTATTAAACTGGACAGAAAAAGATTAGAGCACTGAGTGCATCAGACAGTGATGGAGTTTCTTTTTGAATGAAGACAAATAGTAAATAGGAAAATAAGTTCAGTATCAGACTCAGTCTTCACTGAGGTTGTTCAGGCTGGTCGCTGCTTCCCACTTTCTTCCTGCCACTGTACCGGTCCTTCGCGTAGCACAGCCGAAATTGACAGGCTCCCGCAATGACATCTTGTGTCATTTCTCCAAGCATTGTGTTCAGTTTGACAGCCTCTGAAAAGATGATAAAGCCAGTGAAAATGAAATGCATAGAAACTGTCAGAATACACTTACGTATTTAAAATGGAATGTGCGCCACTTGTTTTCCAAGTTAAAGTGCTACTGCTAGTACGTTGTTTTCTAAGTTAAAGTGCTACTGCCAGTACGTTGTTTTCTAAGTTAAAGTGCTACTGCTAGTACGTTGTTTTCTAAGTTAAAGTGCTACTGCTAGTACGTTGTTTTCTAAGTTAAAGTGCTAGTGCTAGTACGTTGTTTTCTAAGTTAAAGTGCTACTGCTAGTACATTGTTTTCTAAGTTAAAGTTCTACTGCTAGTACGTTGTTTTCTAAGTTAAAGTGCTAGTGCTAGTACGTTGTTTTCTAAGTTAAAGTGCTACTGCTAGTACGTTGTTTTCTAAGTTAAAGTGCTACTGCTAGTACGTTATTTTCTAAGTTAAAGTGCTACTGCTAGTACGTTATTTTCTAAGTTAAAGTGCTACTGCTAGTACGTTGTTTTCTAAGTTAAAGTGCTACTGCTAGTACGTTGTTTTCTAAGTTAAAGTGCTACTGCTAGTACGTTGTTTAAAACAAATTAGAAATTCAACAGAAGCAAGGTTGCTACACTATGTTTTTGATTAGTGTAGATTAAACCTGTAAAAGCTAAAAACATCATCATCAAGTTTTAGTCATCCATAATATTCCATATTCCCTCCCTTCCTCTGAATGAGCCGTTCTCTCACACACTGTAGATGCATGTGCAGACTTTTTGAGATAGTGAAGATGCACATCACGTGTATCTCACGATCTGCAAGGGTGAACCTGACAGAAGTAGTGGCTTCATGTAGTAAAATGGTGCTGTAGTAACCAGGCAATTCTACCAAAAGGTAACATCGCATGAAATGATGAAACAAAAACAGAGTGAATTTTAAATCTAACAAACATAGATAAAGGATGCAGCACCAGACAGTAGACAATAATGTTCACATTGCAAATCTTCGTTCAAGATCTGATCCAGTTGGGGGGAAACTGAACTTCAAGACAGTATGCATTTTAAAGTGTAGAAAGCCTACCTAATTAGAGAAGCATGTAATAGATCATAACCCGACTCTTAATTTTCCAGACAACATCCTTCAGGTCTTTTCCTCCAATGGATCCCAGGTACTTGACCTGAAAGAGTAAGCGAATATATACATACAAGAATCAAACCAAACGCATTAGAAATATCACAGGAGTAAATATGTCAGAACCTACAACATGTGATGACGTTTAGGGTTCAAACTATGAGTGATGACAGGAATGTGAAAGGTATTATGATTAAGTAAAACCAACAAAAGGAGCATAACCATGTAACTAGAAATTGTAAATGGAAACAGTTACAAAAGGTGATTTGTTATCTGTTAATAGAGATCTGAAACTAATTTGCAACTGTTAAATAGTTCAATGAGGTATTATGATCAAGTGCAACAATTAAGCGTGTTGAGAGAAATGCCAGAAACATGCATACATATTTACTTATAAATGACAAAAGAACCACTTACCTTGTCCTTGCTGCGTGCACTGAAATAACAGAATTACGTAAACGACAGGCAAATCGCATTGCAACACATATATTGCATATACATGCATCTTATTCTTGTGTCGTGATAAATCATTAGGGAAAAAGCTAAATAAAATCAGATCATGCGACCAGACGGAGAGGAGTCAATCGCACTGTTCTCACTCCTCACTTTATAGGCTTAAACACGTACATCCAAGAAATCAGTTTGTTGGGCAAAGGCAAACTATGTATGAACCCCGGCTGAATCGTGCCAATGCTGGGCCACTTAAAAACAAAATGTTCATCACAGCTGTGGGCACACTTGGGTATAATATATAGAAAAGTTGTCAAAAGTGGTTGAACATATACGCCCTATCAACCACTTTTCAACCAACTTTGATATTTGTTACTCACTGCCTTCCTATTGAAGTGTGGCAAGTGCCAAAGCTAAGGAAATATTTATTGATGTTCTATAACGAAACGTACTTAGGGAATAGACCACCAGAATGGGGGATATCGGGCATCGTACCAATGCCTAAGAAAGAAGATATGATCTCCCATGGAATGACATGGTATACCATGGTATTTCGTTGGTATTACATGGTAAACCATGAAATTACATAGTAAACTGTGGTAGACCACGCTTTTTTATATATTGTGTATGGTAGATGTATGGTATACCATGTTTTACCCTGTTTCAAAACACCATGGATTACCATGGTTTCCATGGTATTTTACCAAGGTTTACCACAGTTAACCCATTTCAAAACACCATGGTATTTATCATGGAATACAATGGTATATTTTCATAGGGGTCTACTACAGACACGATAATTTTGTCTGATTAAAAAAACTGAACCATCAAACAATTTTAAACTTCCTCACAATCACTGCCATCATGTAAATGACATTCTGAGCAACTTTAGTCAAAATAACAAACTTGTATCTCTCTTAAATGTGTGATGTCCATCAAAGTCTAACAAAATAGCCAGGCCTATAGCCGGGTAGGGAAATACATCCTCATATTACCAGTGGTTCCTATCGACATTAATGTTAATAACAATAAATATTCAGCTGTAAATAAACACAAACAATGCACACACACACACGCACGCACGCACGCACGCACGCACGCACGCACGCAC
>SDWI01001622.1:70021-82488 GCA_009193005.1 Lamellibrachia luymesi | reverse complement strand
CACACACACACACACACACACACACACACACACACACACACACACACACACACACACACACACACACACACACACACACACACACACACACACACACTTTGAGTTATTCCAACTAGTTTCATGTGATTACATCTTATTCCGCAAATATATAATACGCACAGATAAAGTTGATTTAGTTTCAAGCACATTCAAATAGTGGGAAGATAATGGAACATATAGTTATGTACGGCTAGTTAAACATGGTATCACATGTCCATCAGTCATAGTCCAGTGGATATCCCATTTGAATTGGGCACAGTAATGAAATATAACAGCTGAGCACTGATTTACTTGATTCCGACTCAATCAATGGTTGTTACATGTCTGCATCATATCATAGGACATCACTAAGGACACGCATGGATTATAACAAAGGACAGGCATGGATTATAACTAAGGACATGCATGGATTATAACTAAGGACATGCATGGATTATAAAGGTCATGCGTGGATTATAACTAAGGGCATGCATTGATATAAGGACATGCATGGATCATAACTAAGGACATGCATGGATTAAAACTTAGGACATGCATGGATTATAATTAAGGACATGCATGGATTATAACTAAGGACATGCATGGATTAAAGCTAAGGACATGCATGGATTATAGCTAAGGACATGCATGGATTATAACTAAGGACACGCATGGATTATAACTAAAGACATGCATGGATTATAACTACGGACACGCATGGATTATAGCTAAGGACACGCATGGAAAATAGCTAAAGGCATGCATGGATTATAGCTAAAGGCATGCATGGATTATAGCTAAAGACATGCATGGATTATAACTAAGGACATGCATGGATTATAACAAAGGACATGCATGGATTATAACTAAGGACATGCGTGGATTATAAAGGTCATGCGTGGATTATAACTAAGGGCATGCATTGATTTAATGACATGCATGGATCATAACTAAGGGCATGCATGGATTATAACTAAGGACATGCATGGATTATAACTAAGGACATGCATGGATTATAACTTAGGACATGCGTGGATTATAACTAAGGACATGCATGGATTATAACTTAGGACATGCATGGATTATAACTAAGGACATGCATGGATCATAACTAAGGGCATGCATGGATTATAACTAAGGACATGCATGGATTATAACTTAGGACATGCATGGATTATAACTAAGGACATGCATGGATTATAACTAAGGACATGCATTGATTATAACTAAGGGCATGCGTGGATTATAACTAAGGGCATGCATTGATTTAAGGACATTCATGGATTATAACTAAGGACATGCATGGATTATAACTAAGGGCATGCATGGATTATAACTTAGGACATGCATGGATTATAACTTAGGACATGCATGGATTATAACTAAGGGCAATCAAACAAGTAAGCACTTGGCATATAATATTGTGAAAACATGTTTTACTTGTTAGATTCCTTCTTTTGTCCACAAATCACTGATCTACAATTACTGATCTTCTTCCTTTAGTTTCCACCGCGCTCAGACCTTATGTGAACTTAATTCAGTTAATATGTAGTGAATCAGTTAAGTCACAGATTAACTATATCTGACAAGTTATTGTGAAGTGATATGATCACTTTAAGCTAACTTACATTTCAATGTAAGAAGACAGAGTTTATGTTTCTGGCTGCTCCTTGTCTCCCCAGGTCTTACTCGTGTCAGACGAGGCTAAAGTCAGGAAGATTGTCACCTGTGTCAAGTGGGTCCTTGGTCACCTGGGGGACCTCACATCAGTGAGGACCATCTCTCAGTTGGTGGTCTGTTTCAAGGTATGTCAGTCTACTTGTTGTGACAGCAGTGAGGACCATCTCTCAGTTGGTCTGTTTCAAGATACGCCAGTCTACTTGTTGTGACAGCCGTGAGGACCATCTCTCAGTAGGTCTATTTCAAGGTATGTCAGTCTACTTGTTGTGACAGCAGTGAGGACCATATCTCAGTTGGTATGTTTCAAGGTACGTCAGTCTACTTGTTATGACAGCAGTGAGGACCATCTCTCAGTTGGTCTGTTTCAAGGTACGTCAGTCTACTTGTTTATGACAGCAGTGAGGACCATCTCGCAGTTGGTCTGTTTCAAGGTACGTCAGTTTACTTGTTTATGACAGCAGTGAGGACCATCTCGCAGTTGGTCTGTTTCAAGGTACGTCAGTTTACTTGTTTATGACAGCAGTGAGGACCATCTCTCAGTTGGTCTGTTTCAAGGTATGTCAGTCTAATTGTTGTGACAGCAGTGAGAACCATATCTCAGTTGGTCTGTTTCAAGGTATGTCAGTCTACTTGTTATGACAGCCGTGAGGACCATCTCTCAGTAGGTCTATTTCAAGGTATGTCAGTCTACTTGTTGTGACAGCAGTGAGGACCATATCTCAGTTGGTCTGTTTCAAGGTATGTCAGCCTACTTGTTATAACAGCCGTGAGGACCATCTCTCAGTTACTGGTATGTTTCTATGTATGTCATAACATACCAAACATAAGCATACTGAACCATTTATTCCTAATGTAATGAAACAAAATGGAGCTGGCTATAGATTTAAGATTTAACAAGATTAGCCATCCAAGCCAAAGGCCCAGATGGCAAGTGGACATGGAAGCCATTGGCTTATCGAGAGTCCAACAATGTTCATCTACGTGTAACCTGCCCTTCTGAGATATGTGTCAATCCTGTTTTTAAACATATTCATGCTGCTAGCAGTTATACAATCCGTAGACAATTTGTTCCATTCATTTATTGTCCTCTGAGAGAACGAGTACTTCCTGATATCCAATCTACACTGATCCTTTACTAATTTTACATCATGTCCTCTCGTTCTGCTATCTTTCTTGAGTGAGAAAAACATATTTCTATCAATATTTTCATACCCATTCAATATCTTAAAAACTTCTATCTGACCTCCTCTTAACCTCCTTGTCTATAGAGTTGTTAATTCTTTCAGGCATTCTTCATAGCTAAGGTCTCTCAGTCCTGGAATAATTTTAGTTGCTCTCCTCTGTATGCGTTCAAGCGTATCTATATCTTTCTTACGATATGGTCTCCACGCTTGTATACCGTATTCTAAATGAGGTCTGGGAAGATACCATAATAGTTCTTTGTCTTCCATTAAAACATCAATTTCACGTTAAAAAAAGATATGTACATTGTAATCTTATCTTAGGTATGAAACAAACCCTCTTGATTTTTTAGGATATTTATCCAATTTTACCAGGTCTTTTTATTATAAAGTTTTAACACTTCTTTATGACAAACTGTAAATGATTCCATTATTAGAGTCTGGCTAAAATGTAAAAGAAAAAATATGTGTACCTGGATTTTCTTTGAAACAACATGATCGTAGAGAAGCAGATATTGAATTGTCGATGCTAGTTAGCAGAAATGCTATTATTGTTTTATAGAGTTATACCGAGATGCTCAACTGATTAGTTTGTTGGATAAGCGACAACACAACCTCATCGATTCCCACCAGATGGAGCACATCATTGTTGCCATGACAACACTGAAGAAATATGTGCCGATGTTGAAGAGCAGCGTGCAGACGTTTGTGAAGTATCCGAAGAACCCCCAAGTCTTGATGAGTGACGGCAGGAGTCAAATACACATCATGACAGCTACTAAGTCTTGGTGAGTGACGGCAGGAGTCAAATACACATCATGACAGCTACTAAGTCTTGGTGAGTGACGGCAGGAGTCAAGTACACAACATGACAGCTACTAAGTCTTGGTGAGTGACGGCAGGAGTCAAGTACACAACATGACAGCTACTAAGTCTTGGTGAGTGACGGCAGGAGTCAAGTACACAACATGACAGCTACTAAGTCTTGGTGAGTGACGGCAGGAGTCAAGTACACAACATGACAGCTACTAAGTCTTGGTGAGTGACGGCAGGAGTCAAGTACACAACATGACAGCTACTAAGTCTTGGTGAGTGACGGCAGGAGTCAAGTACACAACATGACAGCTACTAAGTCTTGGTGAGTGACGGCAGGAGTCAAGTACACAACATGACAGCTACTAAGTCTTGGTGAGTGACGGCAGGAGTCAAGTACACAACATGACAGCTACTAAGTCTTGGTGAGTGACGGCAGGAGTCAAGTACACAACATGACAGCTACTAAGTCTTGGTGAGTGACGGCAGGAGTCAAGTACACAACATGACAGCTACTAAGTCTTGGTGAGTGACGGCAGGAGTCAAGTACACAACATGACAGCTACTAAGTCTTGGTGAGTGACGGCAGGAGTCAAGTACACAACATGACAGCTACTAAGTCTTGGTGAGTGACGGCAGGAGTCAAGTACACAACATGACAGCTACTAAGTCTTGGTGAGTGACGGCAGGAGTCAAGTACACAACATGACAGCTACTAAGTCTTGGTGAGTGACGGCAGGAGTCAAGTACACAACATGACAGCTACTAAGTCTTGGTGAGTGACGGCAGGAGTCAAGTACACAACATGACAGCTACTAAGTCTTGGTGAGTGACGGCAGGAGTCAAGTACACAACATGACAGCTACTAAGTCTTGGTGAGTGACGGCAGGAGTCAAGTACACAACATGACAGCTACTAAGTCTTGGTGAGTGACGGCAGGAGTCAAGTACACAACATGACAGCTACTAAGTCTTGGTGAGTGACGGCAGGAGTCAAGTACACAACATGACAGCTACTAAGTCTTGGTGAGTGACGGCAGGAGTCAAGTACACAACATGACAGCTACTAAGTCTTGGTGAGTGACGGCAGGAGTCAAGTACACAACATGACAGCTACTAGGTCTTGGTGAGTGACGGCAGGAGTCAAGTACACAACATGACAGCTACTAAGTCTTGGTGAGTGACGGCAGGAGTCAAGGACACAACATGACAGCTACTAAGTCTTGGTGAGTGACGGCATGAGTCAAGTACACAACATGACAGCTACTAAGTCTTGGTGAGTGACGGCAGGAGTCAAGTACACAACATGACAGCTACTAGGTCTTGGTGAGTGACGGCAGGAGTCAAGTACACAACATGACAGCTACTAGGTATTGGTGAGTGATGGCAGGAGTCAAGTACGCAGCATGACAGCTACTAGATCTTGGTGAGTGACGGCAGGAGTCAAGCACGCAACATGACAGCTACTAAGTCTTGGTGAGTGACGGCAGGAGTCAAGTACACAACATGACAGCTACTAAGTCTCGGTGAGTGACGGCAGGAGTCAAGTACACAACATGACAGCTACTAGGTCTTGGTGAATGACGGCAGGAGTCAAGTACACAACATGACAGCTACTAAGTCTTGGTGAGTGACGGCAGGAGTCAAACACGCAATATGACAGCTACTAAGTCTTGGTGAGTGACGGCAGGAGTCAAGTACACAACATGACAGCTATTAAGTCTTGGTGAGTGACGGCAGGATTCAAGTACACAACATGACAGCTACTAAGTCTTGATGAGTGACGGCAGGAGTCAAGTACACAACATGACAGCTACTAAGTCTTGGTGAGTGACGGCAGGAGCCAAGTAGCAGCTGCATTCTCCAGGTAGCGTAGGAGTTTGGTGCCTTCTCCGTCAGGGGCCGCCACAAGGCAGGCAGTTGACTATAAGGCGGTATCATTTAACGTTGTCACTGGGCTGTATTTGCCTGTTTGCAATATTTTGTTAACCATTTAATGTTATTTTTTACCCATTTAGTGAGACTGCCAGATGTTTGGTTAACATTTAGTGTGATCGTGGACACATTTAAAATCACTTTGCGTGCAATAATGCCTGTGACACGATTTACAGTACAGCTGTTTACACGGAGGTGAGCTGTCTCTCAAACGTTGTATGACACCATTCATGGTATATATGCCAGTGATAATAAAGCGTATTCCGCAAAAGATTGATTTGTTGCGAATTTCACGGTTTCCGGCACTTAATAAAGCAGGGTTTATATAAACCAATTAGTTGCTTCACATGCATTCCTACATAACAAACTTCTCAACCTCCCATCTCCCATTATTTGGGGGCCAACTGTACATCTCCTTCTTACTTATGAGTGGGTGTGATTGGGTTCTCCAACTTCCGTCTCCCATCTGCTTTTGAAGTCTTAGGGCCAGCCTCCCATTTACTGCCACATACCCCTCACAATATTCGTCGACTGCGGCCATACCATCGATCGTAACGCCGACTTTTTGGGTGACCGAGATGTCAGTATATGGAGAAGTATACCTCGATTAAGCCGAACATTTTCGTGTTTACGTATAAGTGGCATGGGCGGATACAGCGGTGTCCATCAGGTAACCTTTATTCCACCAATAGAGGATTCATTATATCATAATTATTTGTCGAGACACCGCGAGCACACTCAAGCACCACCGCTATCAAAAGGTGATCGTGATGTGAGTGGGTCATTATGGTGTTTGTGAAGTGGATGGGTTCATTTCGGTGATTGTGAAGTGGGTGAAGTCATTTCGGTGATTGTGAAGTGGATGGGTCGTTCTGATGATTGGGAAGTGGGTGTGTCATTATGGGGATTAGAAAGTGACTGACACATTCTAGTGATTGGGAAGTGGATGGTGTCATTATGTTGATCCCGAAGTGAATAAGGTCATTCTGGTGAGTGTGATGTGAGTGGGTCAATCTGCTGATTGGGAAGTGGGTGGTTCTTTTTTGTGATTGTGAAACGGGTTGTATCATTATGTTCATTGTGAAATGGATGAAATAATTCTGGTGATTGTGAAGTGGGTGGGTCATTATTATGAGCGTGAAATGATGGGGTCGTTCTGGTGATTGTGAAGTGGGTGGGTCATTATGACGATTGTGAAGTGGGTGGGGTCATTCTGATAATTGGGATGTGGGTGGTAGATGGAGCAATGCTTGACAAGATTCTCTCTTAACAGCTGATCACAGCAGAGCTAGGAGGTTGTCAGATTACAGAGGTTTTTCGACTTCCTTGTGTGGGATACCGTATCTTCATTAAAGACAAACGCAATGTGAAGTGTCTTGGCAGGAGGTGGAATCGAACCACACCCTCGATAGAGAGTCTGGTGGTCTAACAGCTAGACAACCACGCCCCGCGATGTCAGGAGGCTACATTCTGATCTATAAAAATGGAGAGCTTTGACTGCATAGTGTCTATGTAGACGCCGAAGCTGCTAAGTAAAGCTATGTCGGCCTTGGGTTGTCTCAAAACACATACTTTATACACCCATGCCACTGTCTACTGCTGCTGTGAGTCCATCCGCAAATACTGCTGCCCCCATTCCACTTAGATGAAGCCCGTCCTTCATGTACATATCAGCCCTTCCAATAAAACTTCCCCACAAATCCACAAAACCAACTTCCTCTTCCCTACATAGCTTCTCGACTAGCATTTTAATTGCCATCCCCCGACAATTTCGATATATGTGACCCCTCCTTCCTATTACTGGTCAAATCCCTGACAGTATTACCTGCCCAACCCGCGTCTGTTTTAGTGTTCTGACCAAATTCCTGTATTTCCTAACTATTGCAGTTGTACCCTCCCTCTCTACGTTATTTGTCCCTACGTGTACTAAAACAGATCCACCCTTGCCCGAACCCACGATGTTTTCTACCCTCTCAGTTATCGCCTCTATTTTGGCCCCAGGCAAGCAAACTACCACACCATCTCCCTTGTTTAAGACTCTGTCGGTCTTCCTAACTATTGAGTCCCCCACAAACACCCACGCTCTGTTTCTCACCTCCTCTATCACAGAATAGCTCTTCCGATGGATCCCCTCCATCACATTCTGTCCTGCCGCCTTGTCACTTGGCAGACTGTTATCAGGATATATGTCACTCATTAACCTGTCACCTTTCCTTCCCGTCTCCTGGCTAACTTGCGCTCCTGTCGCGTTCCCTCCTGACACCTTCCCTCCCGTCTCCCTCACTCCCATCGTATTAAGTATCGTCTCCTTCCCACCCGATCCTTCGCTACTGTCTCCCCCACTCCCCTTTCCTTGATCCATTTGTCTTCCCTCCCATTTCTTTCCTTCTTCGTAGCATCTCTCTCGTCGTCTTCCCCCACTTTATCATCTACTGTCCCCCCCCCACCAGAACCACTGGCACAACCCACCTGCTCCCTTCCCATCACTGCCACAACGAGCAGCCTCAGCTGTTCTAACTCCACCTCAAGTTCCTTCATCCTCGTACATCCCCTACACTCAAAACTAAAACTATCCGCCTGAACTTCAGTCCAGGACTTCTCACACCCGGACTTGACGAAGTCCACCAGTTACTGCAACTGCCGCATATTAAATGCCTGGTGGCCTTTACCTGCCGTTTGCACGGCGCCATCACATAATTTAGACTTAATCTGATTTCTACGTTAGCCTTGAATAAGGCTGTTTTTGTGTTGAAAAGAACACTTTAGACTAATATACTTGCTAACTATGTCTTTTCTACTAAGCTCGCACGAGCAAAGAAAAAGCCTGCCACCAGCGAATACGGAGACCACTGTGTAAACAAAACAACGAAGTCAGTGTAAACCAACTTACGCTAAAATCCTGCTGTTAATTCCTTTTTATCGAAATCGTTTACTACAACTATGTCAGATATTACCTTATGTATGTAATTTATGCAAATGTATCAATTTATCTAATCTATATTTAACAATGTATTCGATAGTTGGGTACACCAATTCACGATGTGTAAACAAACTCCCCCTTATCGCTCGTTGAATTTGAGTCCGGGATAATAAAAACACATGCGAGGTTAATCTTCTACATGTACACTATGCATAATTGTTTCAATTAAGGAGTACTCAACAGAACATAACATTTGTGTAATGAAACTGCATATCCTATTCTATATAATTGTACCATATCAAAGTTTAATCATGTTCCCACATGATGAATTTTTTATTTTTATATAATCACTGTAAAACCTTCGGGAATAATAATTATTTGTTTCTAAACTATAATACAACTTTATAAGAAGAATAGTTGCATATTTCACCCGTGTCAGATTTGTCATAGTGTGGTGAGGCATACCGCAATTCATATTTTATATCACACTGTATTTAACTTAAGTTGCTTAATATGTAAATATCTCACTTAGCAATTAAACGATTATGTGCCTTATGCATATATATCATACATTAGTATAAACAGTAAAATAGAAATAAGACGTTTGAAAAAAAACCAAGCAAAAAGTGCAACATTACAAATGCGCCGACACTGTCCGCGGAGACAGAGCGATACAGGGGTCTCACAAGTGCGTGGACGTCTGGGCGTTAGCACGCAACATACTGTATGGTATGACGTGTTTCCCTACACAAAAAACACGATGGATGACACATGTTTTCTGTCATTACTTAGATTCAATTGCTCTCGGTTCTTAGTTCATTGTGTGTAGGAGTGAAAAGAAACGGCCTGTTGCTTGCTGGAATACGCACCTTACTGCGAGTGGCCAAAAAACTTCAAACGTTGTGGTTCACTCTGTCAGACGATTTTGTTTTTATCGATGAGCAAGGACGTAGGCATGACTTTTTGGATGGGGCCATCCGAACGAGCGAGACGTAAAATTCTGAGATAGAACCCCTGGTGGATGGTAAAGACAAAGGTACGTTCTCATATAACGCATTATCCTGACCTTTCGAGTCTTTAAAGAAAGCGCTTTACACTTCGCCTCCTGGCGGTATTAAGCCACGCTGCAATGAATGCACGAAGATTATTCTTTCACATATTCACCACTGTCGGTTACCACGCACTCATGTATACAGCATAGTGAACCTGAGCAACGTAAAGTGAATTGCCCAATCTTTGAAACAGCAGCGAGTGCGTTCGAATCCTGGTTATATCTATTGAGAGTCCGACGTGCTAACCAATATGTCACCGTGACCCACATTGATGGGGGCGAACTTTCGATGTCCACTGAACATTGAAATGATACATTTTTCAGATTGAGTTTTTTATTTGAACCCCACAAAAACAGAAAGTCCTGTTTTGAAAAAAAAAGAAAAAAGAAGAAGCTGAGTCTGCCAACATTGTGACACACTTGTCAATCACAACACCAGTGGATGGTGTGTGCGCCCTGCGTACTTACATCATTACGAGTGTTTCAAACCATTTCTCCTCCGTGGAGGAACGGATCACTGTAAGCCTTCATTCGAGTTTTGAGAACAAGTGATCAGACGTTTCCGTAATCTCCGTGTACTGTGAAGCTGTCCGGGGTTGAATTAGCCGAGACACCAGCAGCTGGAAAACAAGCGAGGTTTCTTCGAAAATATCCGAGAATTGTGCTTCTGTCAGAACACTTCTCGTCCAAAAGATCAATAACAAAAAACAGCAATTTTCTAGAATTTAAATAATCAACAACATTAAACACAACACGCCGATAGTCAGCAGCAAAATTACACATTCAGAATTACAAATAAAGATGCTCCGAATATACACCGGTTACTCAGCGCGTCCAAATCAAATGACAATAACGGTATCAGAGTAACACCAGTTGAATGTCTCTCAATGAAACAGTTGTCAGCTTTTCCTTCAATACATGCGTTTCATCTGCGCTCTCCCTAAAGGTTTTGATTAAGTCTTTTCTGTTGACACTGCACCGAAAACACACCGAAACGTATTTAAAACAGACCTTGCATGTTTGAATGCTGAAACCTGGTTTAGGGGCACTTCATACAATGCGTAGCGCTAGGGACGTATCCCGAATTAGGGGGTGGGGTGCAATTTCTTTAAAGACAGTCGACTTACGCTCATGGCGGCGAATTTGGTAATCACATGGGCGACACCTGCACACTGATAAGATATTGTTTATCTTTACTTTTGCTGGTAGCATATAGCTCATCAGAGGAATATAAATAAAAAATGCACATGGTATGGAAATGAGATCAAGGAATATATAATTATGACAAACTGTGGCAATGCGAGAAATGTCAGAATAATGATGAACGGAGAACACCTTGAGGAAGTAAACCTCAAATTATTTAACACCATAAAATAATTTACATACATTTTGAGACAATCGAGGACATAAACATGTGCTGATGGGTAGTTGATGAGTCCACCGGCCGTGCACTTCAACGATCGGCTGTGTCAAATGGTGAGTATGTTTATGATCAAGACGACGCTAGAGCCTAGACAAAACCCCAGAAGTATGGCACTTAGCAGCATAGAAGGTGAACTATCGGGGACAAACCAACGAGGTAAAATAAACATGGAATGGATTTACATTAAACATTTGACAGTTGGTGGACTCGAATACAGACAGACAGACAGACAGACAGACAGACAGACATACATATTTGTTTGACCATAACTGTACAAAATGGAATAATTAGCATAAATGTAAAGGTCAAGGAGACTTCCATTAAGACATAGCATATCACGGAAGCCCCCTTTAATAATGATAAATTGAATTATAATAATAATAATAAATAGTAATATTAATCATCATAATTCAATATCAGTAAAGAAGTACAGAAATATAAATATATATAATTACATAATATATTACACACTACTATATATTACATATGTAACATTTAGGGATAACATAACGGCATTTATGATTCACAATTAGGTAATTTTTAATATAAGTGATGAAACCATGTAGACTATGTGTATCAATTTTATCAATGATAATGCTTGGAGTATTGCTAACTGTTTCTATTACGTTGTGTCGTATATATTTTTGGTATATTTATGATTGATTCTGGGAATAGCAGGTTATTTATTCCTTTTGTGTAGTATTGATGGATTTAAAAATTGCGTAAGTAAGGGACGTGGCTGAAATATTCCGGTAGATCGTTATTGACTAATTCATAATAACACTTAAGTTGCTGTACTTTATAAATATCATCCAGTTTTAGGAATGGAAGTTTCTTAAAAATAGGATCTGTATGAGCATTATATTTACTCATAGAAATTGATCTTATTCCTTTTTTTTGCAAACTATAAACTCGACTACCATCACCACCATCACCACCATCACCACCATCAACAACACTCAACAACACTCAACAACCAGCGTGTCGTGACGAAAAGTATAACGCTAAATTCATGCAGTAAAACATATAATTAAAATCACGTTATGTCATTTATATCTGGAAAAATAGAAAGGTTGTAAATATTATGTTTGAAACCTTTGGGTATAACTACGGAAAACTGTCATCGTTGTGTGTTTTGAGCCACAGTGAAGGCTGATATGAAAACTGATATGAAAACTAAAGATTGTCATGCAGGTGATGATAATTATTGTTTGTCCGTCTACATTACACCGTATACTACACACGCGTTAGTGTAGCAGGGAGAAGTCCCTGTGACACCGTTCTGTCTAAGCATATGTTACATATTGTTTGTTCGTCTACATTACTACGTATACTACACACGCGTTAGTGTAGCAGGGAGAAGTCCCTGTGACGCCGTTCTGTCTAAACATATGTTACATATTGTTTGTCCGTCTACATTACTACGTATACTACACACGCGTTAGTG
>SDWI01001622.1:33025-51460 GCA_009193005.1 Lamellibrachia luymesi | reverse complement strand
CCACACACACACACACACACACACACACCCACACCCACACCCACACCCACACCCACACACATTCATGAATTGCTGCTCCATTGTAAGAAAGGTAAAGCACATCCCTTGTAAACCTGTAATTGTATATACTCGTAAAACAGCCAAAACTTTAATCGAAGCGTTGACGCAACATTTAAAATCTAGAAGGCGTTTTGATGATGAATCGTGTTGAGTATTGTAAGGACAATAGAAAAGAAGCGAAAGTGCGCACTGAAGTCTATACAAACACGCAAGTGCACATCATAGCATAATTTAATCCTCGACGAATAGGAAACAGCGCATACATTCAGTGTTCAACAGCAACTACTTGTTATAATTATTTTTATATAAGGTACTTACGATATTTATAATAACAAAGTACAATTTAAATCAATAAAGCCACAGCTTGTGAATGTCCAGGGATACACATTTAGTAATTGTTTTAAATACGGCCATTTAAGTACTTACTTTGGCATGGCGTAAGGTACACATGTAAAGTAATAAGTAAATACGTTCATGTACCGTAACATATGAAACATGTAAATATGTAAATAATAAACTTAATTACATGAAAATGTAGCTTATACATATATGTTAAATTGTTGTAAATAATAGTGAATTTTACGTTTCAAAACGCACACGGCAGAATGTGCAGCATGTCAACTGCGCGGACACTGTCGCGGAGACAGAGAGCTATAATGTTCTGACACCTGCGTGGACGTCCGGGCGCATACTTACTTATTCATTCCCTCTGCCGTTAGGCAGAGAAGGCATAATGCGATTGAAGCCATCCGTCTCTATATTCATCCATTCTTCCTAGCCCATTCTTTCAGGTCGCTTGCATGCAACATAATGTCTACAACATAGTGTCTACAACATACTGTCTGCAACATAATGTCTACAACATACTGTCTACAACATAATTATTTGATGTATGTGGCTGCGCCGTTGTGTATCCGTGACATCGGTGTTGTACTCAATAACACTATGTCAAGTGCGTCATGTTTGCCAGGTGGCATATTGTCACCTCCGTCGCCTCGCGTTGATTAGGAGTTGCCTGACTACCAATGCTTGCAAAACCATTGTAAACGCTTAAGTCATATCGCGTCACGATGTTGTATGGTCTGCCTGAGACGCAGTTGCGGAATTTGCAGATACCGCAGAATTCAGCAGCACTTCTCACTACTGGGACAAAGAGACGACATTATATAATAGCTGTCCTCTGCCGACTACGTTGGCTGTCTGGACACCAGCGGGTTGCATTCAAACTGCTATTTCTTGGTTACGGCGCTGTGCCCCACCTCGGCCCTACTTATCATCGCTCGTGACACACTACAGGCCGAGCAGATCACTTCGATCGCCCGAACCATGTCTACTGACGGTCCATACATATCACATGGGACGCAATGGCCGGCTGGGTCGATTCTATGGAATATCCTAACTGGCGCAGTCAGGAATGCTGACTCGATTGCCATGATCAATGCATTATTCATTTGTTCCGGCAGGACTTCGTGCAACTTTGGTCTTATCAACGCAAATGTTTCTATCAGAAAAACAATGAATGATCGGTGCGCCCATATGCATTTGTCGCATACTCAGAGCCTCTAAAATTCCTCATCAAGTGTAGAACGGGTGGCTGGAAGCATTTTCTCGAGCTATGAGAATAAACGCTCAGCCGTTATATACATTGTATAATTGCCTTTAAGCCGACCGTGAAACTGTATGGAGTGATTCATCCCTATCGTCAGCAGTTCGGTAACAGTAGTAGCTTCTTCGGAGATTTGTTATAAGTCTGCTGCGATCCAAGCAATTCTTATGCACTCATATGAACAGCAACGTAAACCAAAAAGATAAGTTTCCACTGTTTGTAGAATTGCAGTGATCGACATAATGAGACAAACGCGTTCTGGAATTAACGGCGAAACTACAAAGCCAGAATTACAAATACAGTTCTCATAAAATATTCGCCGTTTCTCTTACGTTTGTTGATTGTCACATTTTCATGTTACTCTTCATGTCACATTTTCATGTTACTCTTCATGTTACTCTTCATGTTACTCTTCATGTTACTCTTCATGTTACTCTTCATGTTACTCTTCATGTTACTCTTCATGTTACTCTTCATGTCACTCTTCATATTACTCTTCATGTTACTCTTCATATTACTCGTCATGTTATTCTTCATGTTACTCTTCATGTTACGCGTGCATCCATCACACGTCGCGGTAACTGTCAACAGTTGTACGTCGCTCAACAAACCGTGTCGCACACAGTTGTCAGAATACACTTCGACACACACGAATCATCTGCTTTTGCCATACAGGAGCACTGGCCCGTCGTAACATTGTGCAACACAATATCAATACACGGAATTGTGGCATGTCCCTGTTGCTGTCTCTGGCTACGCCAGAACTTGTATGAACATCATTGTTAACTAACAAATACATGGGGTAAATATGATTACAAATGGATATCTGATAGCGAGATTCGGCAGGAATTTGACTACGGAAACAACCATACAGATACAACGAACTGGCGTCATGTTATGTTGATGTTTGCACACGACTACTCTGCTAAACAGTTACGTCTATGCCGGCGCTGGAAAAAAACTCGCATTGCGTGTGAAGACAATTTCGAAAAAACAAAAACTCATGTCAATGACAGTGAACTCGTCTGCGTGTTGACGTAATGCTTGGTTTTATAGAATCCGTGGCAATGACCACGTATACACAGCTCGACATTCACGCTTGGCTGCTATATAAACAGGGGATACTCGGTCTGATCCAACACTGAAAGGGTACGACTCACTTGAACGAAGACTTTCTCGTCACTGAATCGGGTAAGGATGAAAATTGGCGAATAAGCATTAAGTCGAAATAAATTGTATTATTTGTTATTAATAATATTATGAATGCTTTATTTCTCTCCTTCCAGAGTTACTTTGAAGAGACAATGCGTGTCATCTTACTTGTCGCCTTCCTGGCGGTGACGTTTGTTACAGCTTACGCGGCTGTTGAAGTAAGTGACAACATAAGGTTGTTGCATCAGTTCTCAAAGTCCAAACACGTATAGTATTGTGCGATGGTGGGCGGCGGTTTGGTCGTCACTACGTGTTGTGGGCAAACGAATGTTTTTTGATTGGCAATATGCGCGTTATTTTATGTCCCACAACACGTATTGATGGGGAGGGCAGTGGAGGTGGGGGTGGAGGTGGGGGGTGGGGGGGGTGGAGGTATCTAAACATTGACTAAACACTAACGTTTTCTTTGACTTTTGCGACGACCCCTTAGTGCTGCTAACTATATCGCTTTGACAATGTGTTCTGAATAAATGTAAGCAAAGGCGTTGGAGCAGTAATGTAAGCAAAGGCGTTGGAGCAGTAATGTAAGCAAAGGCGTTGGAGCAGTAATGTAAGCAAAGGCGTTGGAGCAGTAATGTAAGCAAAGGCGTTGGAGCAGTAATGTAAGCAAAGGCGTTGGAGCAGTAATGTAAGCAAAGGCGTTGGAGCAGTAATGTAAGCAAAGGCGTTGGAGCAGTAATGTAAGCAAAGGCGTTGGAGCAGTAATGTAAGCAAAGGCGTTGGAGCAGTAATGTAAGCAAAGGCGTTGGAGCAGTAATGTAAGCAAAGGCGTTGGAGCAGTAATGTAAGCAAAGGCGTTGGAGCAGTAATGTAAGCAAAGGCGTTGGAGCAGTAATGTAAGCAAAGGCGTTGGAGCAGTAATGTAAGCAAAGGCGTTGGAGCAGTAATGTAAGCAAAGGCGTTGGAGCAGTAATGTAAGCAAAGGCGTTGGAGCAGTAATGTAAGCAAAGGCGTTGGAGCAGTAATGTAAGCAAAGGCGTTGGAGCAGTAATGTAAGCAAAGGCGTTGGAGCAGTAATGTAAGCAAAGGCGTTGGAGCAGTAATGTAAGCAAAGGCGTTGGAGCAGTAATGTAAGCAAAGGCGTTGGAGCAGTAATGTAAGCAAAGGCGTTGGAGCAGTAATGTAAGCAAAGGCGTTGGAGCAGTAATGTAAGCAAAGGCGTTGGAGCAGTAATGTAAGCAAAGGCGTTGGAGCAGTAATGTAAGCAAAGGCGTTGGAGCAGTAATGTAAGCAAAGGCGTTGGAGCAGTAATGTAAGCAAAGGCGTTGGAGCAGTAATGTAAGCAAAGGCGTTGGAGCAGTAATGTAAGCAAAGGCGTTGGAGCAGTAATGTAAGCAAAGGCGTTGGAGCAGTAATGTAAGCAAAGGCGTTGGAGCAGTAATGTAAGCAAAGGCGTTGGAGCAGTAATGTAAGCAAAGGCGTTGGAGCAGTAATGTAAGCAAAGGCGTTGGAGCAGTAATGTAAGCAAAGGCGTTGGAGCAGTAATGTAAGCAAAGGCGTTGGAGCAGTAATGTAAGCAAAGGCGTTGGAGCAGTAATGTAAGCAAAGGCGTTGGAGCAGTAATGCAGACAAAGGCGTTGGAGCAGTAATGTAAGCAAAGGCGTTGAAGCAGTAATGCAGACAAAGGCGTTGAAGCAGTAATGCAGACAAAGGCGTTGGAGCAGTAATGTAAGCAAAGGCGTTGAAGCAGTAATGCAGACAAAGGCGTTGGAGCAGTAATGCAGACAAAGGCGTTGAAGCAGTAATGCATACAAAGGCGTTGAAGCAGTAATGCAGACAAAGGCGTTGGAGCAGTAATGCAGACTAATAATAAAAAAATAATTTGAGAAAGCGTCACAGAGGAGGCGAGTAGCAGTTAATCCACTACAAGCCGTTTGCTGTTGTAGCAGCACACATGCATTCAACACACACAATGTTATGTGTTGTGATAAGCAGCACGTTTGACTAATTATGTGTTTGCTCAATAGGAAGAAGCCGTTCATCCGGTTTTGTCGGTGAATGAAGTCAACGACGAGGGGTCCGGTAAGTGTCAGTTACGACAATTAGTTGTACAATAGCGTGAATTATATGTATACTTGGCATGTATGTATGTATGTATGTTTTGTATGCATGTGTGTATGTGCGCATGTATCGATGTATGCATGCATGTATGTGTGTATGTGTATGAGTATGTATGTGAGTGCCCGTGTGCGTGTGCGTGTGTGCGTATGTTTGTATGCATGTGTGTTCGCATGTACGCATGTACGTATCTACGTATGTACGTATGTTCGCATGTTCACATGGTTGTATGTTAGTGTGCTCGTATGTTCTTTTGTTCGTATATTCGTGTGTTCGTGTGTTCGTATGTTCGTGTGTTCGTGTGTTCGTATATTCTTATGTTCGTGTGTTCGTGTGTACGTATTGATGCCGACTTCTTATTCTCGATAAACATTGCCTATTGTTATACACGAAGACAGCACAAATCTGACTAACATTGATTAATATCTGCATAACCGTTATATTATGTATTCACTTCTTTCTTTGTAGTTGATGGCGGTCGTGTCAAAAGAGGTATTATATGGTTTATGCACATTTCCATACATTTATCATTTAGGTCCATGCATTGGTTTTCTACGAACGATATGTTAATGTTGGTAATAGTGATATAAAAAGCAGCATGGTAGGTATCTTTCCACAACTGATTTTAATAAGTGCGTTTTATTTTTACATTGTGACATAGTGAGATTTAGCCATAATCATGGTATACAGCGTATCTAAATTAATGCAGAAGCCGAAACGATATATCAAACTTTTAGAGTATAACTTGCAGCAGATAAGTAGTATTTTTTGAAATGTCACAATTAATTTGTTGCAGTACCGAACACACGCTGCGATATGAAGGGATTGCCGGTGATTAAATCGGGAGTCTGGAAGAATTGTCGCGTCACCTTCTGGGGATCATGCTATTGTGATCATACATCAAATGCATACGTCTGCCGCGCAGATAAATTACTAGGGTTCGGAGGCTGCCAAGTTCAGTTATGGACCATTAACGGTTGGAAACAGTGCAAGTCGCAAGGTCCAGCTGGCGGATCGTGCGTTTGCAATTCCTCATATGTCCAGTGCACATTGTACTAGCGGCTTCATTGGGCAAGTGGTGTCAGTGCTCAGCACCTTCTCCGTCAGGGGCCGCCACAACAAAAACAGATGAATGCAAAGCGGTGTCAGTTAACGTTGTCACTGGATTGTATTTGACTGTGTCTCCAATGTTTTTGTTTACATTTTATGGGCTCTTGGAAACATTTAATAAGACCAACTTCGTCTGCAATAGTAACTGTCATAGAAACTATTATGTGTTTCGCACGAACAATATTACCGGTAACCGGTTACACAGTATGGTTGCTGACACATGATTGAATTGTCTTTTTAGACATTCTTTATTCTTGTACATGGTCAACGAGTCTTTGATAATAAACCGCATTCCGCCAAACATGGGCTTGTTCTGTTGGTTTACATGGCATAATTTGTTGTGCAAAACGCGAACACACACAACCGCTACATACACATCGTTATGAACCATCTGAACGTACATTCGCCCGATCCATGAATAGTAGCAACAACATTTAACACAATACGTCAACAATGTTGCATTCTCAACGTGATTCTTGACACAAAAGAGGGGGTATGACATAAGTCTCTACCTTACCTCCCGTCTTATATTCCACGTTGTTTGGGAGACCTCCTCCATCTACCACCATTTTTGAGCCAACCTTCCACGTCACACAAAAGAGGGATTTTGACAGTGGTATTAACGTTCCATCTCCCACCTGCACTGTGGGAAAATTACCAATCTGACACTTCCTACATACTGGGAGGGTGTGTGTGACAGAGGTTTCATCATATCATGCACCACCTGTTTGGGTGGTAACATCACACACATTTTAGGGCCAAACTCCCATTCACCTCGTATTGTCTTTCTTAGGAATAATTGAGAGTGTTATATGTCTATGTCTCCGAGCGTAATCTAACTGAAGGAATGTATCATCAACGTTCATTTTGTCACAATTATAATGTATGGTAGCGAAATTTGGACCACTTAGAGCCATCACGTTAATCTACTCGAACGTCTCCAGCAACTGAGGTTTCGTGCAGCAGTGTGTATTAGACTTCCGCTGGCATGATGGCATGATGGCATGATGGCATGATGGCATGACGGCATGATGGCATGACGGAATTATGGCATGACGGCATGATGCCATGATGGCATGATGGCATGATGGCATGACGGCATGACGGCATGACGGCATGACGGCATGACGGCATGATGGCATGAAGGCATGACGACATGATGGCATGACGGCATGACGGCATGATGGCATGACGGCATGACGGCATGATGGCATGATGGCATGATGGCATGATGGCATGATGGCATGATGGCATGATGGCAAGACGGAATGATGGCATGATGGCATGATGGCATGATGGCATGATGGCATGATGGCATGACGGCATGATGACATGATGACGTAACAAATGTTGATGTCATGCAAAAAACTTACACCTGCAGCGTAGAAGCCGCAGTACTAAACAATCAGCTTCCATGGATGGACCATCTGAACGCAATATCAGAAGTCAGAGCGCCCAAATAGTTGTACTATGGCGAAATAATAACGAACGGAAAACGTATGTCGGAAATCATCGAGGAAGGCGAACGTCTCAGGTCGATATAGCGCTTCGCATCGCAAATCTGACTGTACAGTCACCGTCGCTCTCATCAAAGCAACCGTCACGAACGATCGACATAGAGGCGTACAGCAGAAGGGAGGGCGGTGAACTAAGCCAACGTGACAGAGGTACATCAGAAGGGAGGGCGGTGAACTAAGCCAACGTGACAGAGGTACATCAGAAGGGAGGGCGGTGAACTAAGCCAACGTGACAGAGGTACAGCAGAAGGGAGGGCGGTGAACTAAGCCAACGTGACATAGGTACAGCAAAGGGGAGGGCGGTGAACTAAGCCAACGTGACATAGGTACATGAATGAATTGTCATACAGAACGTAGGAAGTCACATTCATCTAAAGCCAATTGTCCGGTGTCCAAGGGAAAACAGGAAGTAATCACGGAGCATGCCCATGCAATCGCTGTTTCTTTACAGCTAGTAGCAAGTGCATGTATTCTGCATTGTTGTAAAATATAGGTTTTAAAGGGAATGTACCGAGTTTTCATTTGACAAATGCTATATGGGGCTTTTTGTAATTAAAATGTATCAATAAGGTAAAAAAATATGTAGGCGCCGTAGTCTTATTTTAGCGAAATGGTTGTCGGTGTAAATATCTCGTTGGCCGAGGTGCAGAATGGTCCGTCAGCTTGGTCTGACCATGGCAGCAGCAGTCCATGTTTCAGGTGGGATATTACATAATTTAAAACTCGTTTTAGAAGTTAACATCATATAAATATATTTACAGTAACACAATGGTAGTATTTTCTTCTGGCGTGGATCATCGCTTCACAGGTAGAGTAAGAAGAAGATGAAGAAGAACTTCTTCACTTCACTTTCCCATAACCCGTAAGGATCGTTGGGGCAGCATTGATGACTTTCTAACTAGCTCTCTCCACGTTTCCCTGTTCTCGACAGCCCTCTGGGAGTCAGCGAAATTCCTGTCCACTCTTTGATGTTGTCTTCCCACCCCTTCTTCTGTCTACTTCTTCGTCTCCCCCCTCTTACGGTACTTGGAATTGTATTAAGCAAACATGGTAAATTATGCCGAAGACATTTCTTTGCAAATTCGCTTTTAGTTTTATAAGTATATATCTCATTCTTGATTCGTGTATCATAATTATGTATATCATAGTTGAATATTATCTTCTATTTTTTTTAATAAACTGGTAAATCGTTATATACATATTTCTAATAAAATGTCAATTGTTGTAATTTCAGAATGTCATCAACTTTTAACATGCTGAGTTTTTCATGGAGTGACTCTGTGTAGGAATTATAATTACATAAGGTATTAATTCTCAAATTTGTTTTTGAAGTTTTATTATTCTATTGGATTGAAAACTCCAATCTATTATGCAGTAATTATTGTGCAGTAGAATTACTGAATTATATAATGTCGTTTAATTTATAGTGATAACACATGTTTTAATTTATTTAAAATACCAAACTTTTTAGAACAAGCGTTTTCCAGTTCAAATTTCCATTAATATTTAAATTTAAGAGATTTAATTCCTTAATTCGTTCAGTATTTATATTATCTATCTTTAGAGTAAGCACACTTACTTACTTTATCCTCTTCGCGCGGAAGTGCACATAAGGCCGACACCAGAATATGCCACTGCAGTGTATTTATTGATGTTTTCGAGAGCTTCCCCAGGTCGGGTTATATTCTTTCATTTCTCAATACACCGTTCTTCTCCAGGTTTCTTTCGGCCTTCCTCTCACCCGTTTTCCATATGGTTTCCATCTGAGAGCAGTTCCGGCACTATTGCTGTCTGCGGCATTCCACTGCCATCTGCGTCCTTTTATCTATAATGTGGTGGGCTGGGTTGATGTTCTTCTGTGGATTTCTACATTTGAAATGGTGTTAGGACAGAATATCTTGAGTATTTTGCGAAGGCATCTGTTCTGAAAGACTTCAAGTCTGTGGTTGATAGTCTTTGTCATTTTCCAGGATTCTGATCCATAAAGGAGGATACTAAAAACATTGCTCTTGAAAAGGCGTATTTTCGTTTTCTGACAACTTTTCCCAGATTTCCAGATGTTTCTGAGTGTAGCAAATGCTTGGCCAGCTTGTGACAGTCTTGCATGTATTTCTCTTTCAGAACTTCCATCACCAGTCATCTTGGATCCCAGGTACGTGAAATCCGCCACCTCTTCAATGTTTTCTCCTTGTAGTTTTATTTGTTCGTTTGTTCTGCTATTCATACTCAGGTGTTTGTTTGTTTGTTTTGTTAGCTTTGAGTCCAATCTTTTGTGCGGTAGTGGAACGCTCTTTTGTCTTTGACTGCACTCCCCTTTCCTTCGATCCATTTGTCTTCCCTCCCATTTCTTTCCTTCTCGTCACCTTTCGTCCTGTCTCCCTACGTCCCGTCTCCTTACGTCCTGTCTCCCTACGACCTGTCACCTTACCTCCTCTCAGCCTCCTCCCAGGCCTATATGAGCTCTCCCTAGCATCTCTCTCGTCGTCTTCCCCCACTTTATCATTTACTGTCCCCCCACCAGAACCACTGGCACAACCCACCTGTTCCCTTCCCATCACTGCCACAACGAGCAGCCTCAGCTGTTCTAACTCCATCTCAAGTTATTTCGTCATAGTACATCCCCTACACTCAAAACTAAAACTATCCGCCTGAACCTCAGTCCAGGACTTCTCACACCCGGACTCGACGAAGTCCACCCAGTTGCTACAACTGTTGCATATTAAATGCCTAGTGGCCTTTACCTGCGCCATCACAAAATTTAGACTTAATCTGATTGCTACGTTAGCCTTGAATAAGGCTGTTTTTGTGTTCAAAAGAACGCTTTAGACTAATATACTTGCTAACTATGTTTTTTCTACTAAGCTCGCACGAGCAAAGAAAAAGCCATGTCATATATTTAGATTTTGCTATGTTTAATGATAATTTATTTATTTTGAAACATTCATTTGTATTTAAAAGTCAGTCATTTATTGACGATTCTACAAATTGCGAATTTTGTGCNTATATATATATATAATAAACATCAGGGGTTGATTGAACCCTGTGGTACGCTAGTTGACATTGACAACATATTTGATTTTATATTATCATTTTCAGTATATTGTTTACGATTATTTAAGTAGCTACTGAATACGTTCAGATGTGTACCAGTTATACCATACTGTTTCAATGTGCCAATTATAATTACACAGTAAATGGCATCGAAGGCTTTATAAAGATATAATGTATGTTTATGGATATTTCATCCTGATCAATTTGAGTTATAATCATATATATTTATTCCAGTGCAGCATATTCCGTTGAATGATTGGGTCAAAAACCATGTTGACGGTCAAAGAAAAGTTTGGAGTCTTTTAAACATAAAATGACAATTTGTCAAAGATGATTTGTCCAGTACATTTGAAATATATGGTAGAAGGTACATTGTTAAAGATTTAGTTATTGCAGGTTCAGTTATTTTTAGTAGTTTGGTGGAAAAACCTTCTAATCCACAACTATTTTTGTTGGGTAAATTATTTATTATTCTCTTTATTGTATATTCTTCAATGTTGTTAAATGTAAAAACACAGTTGACTATTTTATTTAGATAATACGAATGATCACGAAAGCCTTTGTATTTAATATTGTTTGCCAGATTGCTATATTAGTAAAAAAAAAGCGCATTAAATTTGTTTCCAATTTTTTTTATATATCTGTCATAATATAATTTGATTCGTTGAAACATGTTGGAAATTATTTGTTAGCTTTACTTTTTATAAATTTGTTCATAATTTTTTGTCCAAGTGTTTGTTATGTCAAATTTTATTTGATTAAAACGTGTTTAAAATATGATTGCTTTGCTATACGAAATTCATATTCACCACTGTCGGTTACCACGTACTCATGTGTACAGCAGAGTGAACCTGAGCAACGTGGAGTGAATTGCCCAATCTTTGAAACGACAGCGAGTGCATGCGAATCCTGGTTCTGTCGATTGAGAGTCCGACGTGCTAACAACTATACCACCGCGACCCACATGGACTGGGGCGAACTTGCGATGTTCACTGAATATTGAAATGATACATTTTTCAGATTCAGTTTTTTATTTGCACCCCACAAAGAGAGAAAGTCAGCAGCTCGACAACAAGAGAGGTTTCTTCGAAGATATTCGATAATTCTGCTTGTGTCAGAAAACTATTCATCCAAAAGTTCACTAGCAAAAAACAGCAATATTGCAGAATATCAATAATCGACATCATTAAACACTTTGTTGAGAATCATCAATAAAGCAAATAAAGTTGCCCCGAATATACAACGGTTACTCAGCGCGTCCATTTTAGATGGCAATAACGGTCTTATATCAACAACAGTTGAATGCCGTACAATGAAACGCGCTACACACTGTTGTCAGCTTTTGCTCAACACAAGCGTGTTATCTGTTATCTGCACTCGCCATGCAGGTTTTGATTAAGTCTTTTATGTTGACACACCGAAAACACACCGAAACGTATTTAAAACAGACCTTGCACGTTTGAATGCTGAAACCTGCATCGCTTTAAGGGTACTTCGATTCATACAATGCGTAGCGCTAGGCGCATATCCCGAATTGTATTTATCCTTCTATATGTGTGTGTGTGTGTGTGTGTGTGTGTGTGTGTGTGTGTGTGTGTGTGTGTGTGTGTGTGTGTGTGTGTGTGCGTGCGTGCGTGCGTGCGTGCGTGCGTGCGTGCGTGCGTGCGTGCGTGCGTGCGTGCGTGTGTGTGTGTGTGTGTATAATTGCATGCATGTATGTCAATGTGAATACCTTGAATAGGCAAATATGAAAAAAATATATAATACACTTATGGATACATGTTTTTTAGTGAATATTATAATCAATCATATTCATTAATGAAATGACAATATAACTTATTTCATATTATATTTGAATGTTTGCTCTTAGACAAAGAGTGTTATTTCAAAATGTAAAGCGTTCCACAATAGTGTAACCATAACAATAACTGACATATTGTTTTATAATCTGTGAAATAAAATAGCCGGTTGGCTTCCTAGTATTATGGACATGAATATCACTGTTTCCAACAAATCGATTTGACATATAGGCTGGAAGCATGTGGTTGTTGCCTTTGTGCATAAAAACACCAAACTTAAATTTGTTTGTGATTTAATTTCACCAAGTTACCAGTTTTTTTAGACGTAGTGTCGCTCTAGACGTGGGGCCTGCTAAATAAGACATACAGATCCGTGCTAGCTCTGGATAAAGAAACATGGATGGTTGTGTGAACGAAGGGCATTTTGAGTTTTTTCCTACGCAACTTAAATGTCAGCGGTGATTGAAAGGTGCTTCAAAAAGCAGCTTAACTTCGTGGACAGTGTTCGTGTTCTGAGACTCCATGACTGTGCATGTCACCTCCTCTAAGCGCTGGAAAAAAGTATACAATGCTACCTAAATGTCAACACAGAACATGTCATCCTACGTCTTTTTCTTTTCTAAGTAATATACTGTACATTGTGAAACAGCACCCATGCGCCATTATGTCCACGAAGATGTGAGAGCGCTGTAGCTCTCTACTTCCACGGACAGTGTCGACCGACGTTTCTCTGCAGCAATGAACAACGTACGATTCCTCTTGTTTGATAGACACTGCTTTAGGAATATGTTTCCCCAAATACACACTTAATTATTTGTTGCAACAATAACGCCGCTAACCACGTCGCTTGAATAATCGGTGGAAAATAAGAACGTCAATTTGCGAAAATATGTGTTTCAAAAGTAACACTTGATGAGTATTACGAATGCCACGTGAAGCAAGATTTTGAACTATTCAGATGCACAGTGTGACTTAACTGTCACTAACAATATAAATTATACGTTTCCATGGGATTTTATTGACGGTGAATAGTTCATACACATATCATGCGTATCAATGGTCCTATCCCATTCATGATTAGTCCATCTGCATCACATGCAGTTAGGAATCTTAGTTATTGTTATTTGGCTGATTGATACATGTTGAAGTTATGCTCCTTCAAACATTATAATAAAAACACATCTGAGATTAATTTTCTATTATGTAGATTATACATATTTTTTTCATGAAGGAGTACTCAAAAGAACATAACATAACACAGTGTAGTAAAACTGCACATCCTATTCTACAGAAGTGTACCATATAAAAGTGTATTCATGTTCCCACATTATGAATTTTGTATTTTTATATAATCACATACTTTCACAGTAACATCTTGGGAATAATTTGTTTGTAAACTAACGCTACGTTTGAAAAAAAGAAGCAGGCAGAAAATGCAGCATCACAACTGCGCCGACAATGTCCATGGAGACACAGATATATAGCGTTATCACACCGGCATGGACGTCCGGGCATTTGCGTACAAAATATTGTATTATGTGACGAGTTTCAATAGAATAGAAAAATACGGTGGACGGCTCATGTTTCTGTGATTATTTANAAAGTGCAACATTACAAATGCGCCGACACTGTCCGCGGAGACAGAGCGATACAGGGGTCTCACAAGTGCGTGGACGTCTGGGCGTTAGCACGCAACATACTGTATGGTATGACGTGTTTCCCAACACGGTGGACGGCACCTTACTGCGAGTGGCCAAAAAAGCCTCAAACATTGTGGTTTACTCTGTCAGACGATTTTGTTTTTACTTTTCTTTACTTTTGTTGGTGGCATATAGCTCATCAAAGGAATATTAATAAAAAAATGCACATTGTAGGGAAATGAGATCAGGGAATATATAATTATGACAAACTGTGGCAATGCGACAAACGTCCGAATAATGATGAACGGAGAACACCTTGAGGAAGTAAAATCATTTACATACGTTTGAGTCATCATCTCATCTGAAGGCAGTTTGACAGAGAAAATAAAAGCCTTGCAACATCAGCTTTGTCGAGACGTTTGGAGTATCAACTTTACTACAGCAACCAGGCAAGCTGTTTGAGGGGCTAATGGTGGCCATACTGGCTTATGGATGTCAAAGTTGGACCATGACCTCAGAAACTGAGACAATATTATATGATTTTAAGAGGAAGTGTCTTCGAATAATCCTGAAAATAACATAAAAAGACCCAATACTACTGGTTGTGCTAACCTTCAGTAACATGTCAGGTTTCCAAAATGTTCCTCAAAATCAGTCCTTGGCATCACTAATAGAAGGAAGCTGCAATTGTATGGATGCAACCCTCGTCACAGCATCGCCAAATACACATTACAGGGTTCTGTGAAACGGTGGAGAAAATGGGGAAAGACAAATGAAAACGTGGCTCGACAACGTAAATTAATGGTCAAATATGCCAGAAAAAAACCTCCTTGAGCAATCGAGGACCTATACCTGCGCTAGCGGGTAGTTGACGAGTCACCCAGCCGGGCACCGCAACGACCGGCTCTGTCAAATGGTGAGAGAGTGAGTGAGTGAGTGAGTGATTGGGTGAGTAAATGAGTGAGATAGTGAAGTGGAGTATCATTACTTTACTTTAACCTTCCGTTGTTGCCACGTATTGAATGACAGTGATATACTCCGTGATCCTTACTATGAACGATGACGTCATCCGACCACTGCGTCTTTGGTATTGATAAAGTCGCCTTGATAAGACGATGAATAATTCTACAGTGGAAAAAATAAGTTTGGATATGTCAAAATAATAGTTTTAACATGAAAATTAACTATCCTGATACATGTTCACTATTTTAAAAGTCAATATAATTGCATTCATACATTTACTATGTATACATCCACATCTACATACAACACGGTATGATACAGAAACAACATTAAGTAATACAATTCAGTGTGTATGTGTGTGTGGGCGTGTGTGCATGTTGGTGCGTGTGTGTATGTGCGTGTGTGTGCGTGCCTGTGTGTGTGTGCGCGCGCGCGTACATATGTATACGTACGTGTGTGTGTTTGTGAGTAAATACCTAGAATAGGCAAACATGAATAATATTGACTTGACAGTAAACGTACCATTTGTATTATGGATACGTGTTTTTCATGGAATAGTAAAATCAATGATGTTCACTAATAGAAAATCAATATATTTTCCCCATTACAGTTTATTGTTTGTACTGATACTGTTATTTCAGATGGTAAAAGTTTCACAGCAGTGGACCCATATAACTGACTAAATTTTATTTATATTTGTTCTAATCTGTGGAATAAAATAACCAGTGTCTAGGGGGCTGCGCGCGCAACCTGATGGAGATGTAGACCATGGGTGGATATTTCGTGAGGATTGAAAAGCTAATAACTACTACTCACGTGAAGCAAGATTTTGAACTATTCAGATGCACAGTGTGACTTAACTGTCACTAACAATATAAATGATACATTTCCATGGGATTTTACTGACGGCGAATAGTTCATACACATATTATGCGTATCAATGGTCCTATGACATTCATGATTAATCCATCTGCATCACATGCAGTTAGGAATCTTAGTTATTGTTATTTGGCTGATTGATACATGTTGAAGTTATTCTCCTTCAAACATTATAATAAAAAAAACACATCCGAGGTTAATTTTCTATTATGTAGATTATGCATATTTTTTTCTCATGAAGGAGTACTCAAAGAACATAACATAACACAGTGTAGTGAAACTGCACATCCTATTCTACAGAAGTGTACCATATAAAAGTGTATTCATGTTCCCACATGATGAATTTTGTATTTTTAAATAATCACATACTTTCACAGTAACATCTTGGGAATAATTTGTTTCTAAACTAACGCTACGTTTGAAAAAAGAAACAGGCAGAAAGTGCAGCATCACAGCTACGCCGACAATGTCCATGGAGACACAGATATATAGCGTTATCACACCGGCATGGACGTCCGGGCATTTGCGTGCAAAATATTGTATTATGTGACGTGTTTCCATAGAATAGAAAAATACGGTGGACGGCTCATGTTTCTGTGATTATTTAGATGAAATTGCACTTGGCTCTTAGTTCATTGTGTGCAGCAGTGACAAGAAACGACCTGTTGCTTTCTGGAAGACATACATTACTATTCATTGCGAGTGGCCTAAGAACACTTCAAACATTGTGGTTCACTCTGTCAGACGATTTTGTTTTTATCCGATGAGCAAGTACGTAAGTAGGACTTTTTTGGATGGCGTCATCTGAACGAGCGAGACGTAACGTTATGAGATATAGCCCCTGGTGGATGGCAAAGGTAAAGGTGCGTTCTTATATAACACATTATCCTGACCTTTCGAATGCTCAAAGGAAGCGCTTGACACTTCGCCACCTGGCATACATTTTCACTTCAACGCCATCTCGACGGAAAGCATTAAGCCACGCTGCAATTAAGGCATGGATATTATTCGTTCACATATTCACCACTGTCGGTTACCAGATACTCATGTATACAGCAGAGTGAACTTGAGCAACGTGGAGTGAATTGCCCAATCTTTGAAACGACAGCGAGTGCATGCGAATCCTGGTTCTGTCGATTGAGAGTCCGACGTGCTAACAACTATACCACCGCGACCCACACGGACTGGGGCGAACTTGCGATGTTCACTGAATATTGAAATGATACATTTTTCAGATTCAGTTTTTTTATTTGCACCCCACAAAGAGAGAAAGTCTTTCTTTGAAAAAAGAAAAAGAAAATGGAAGAAGCTGTGTCTGCCAATATTGTGACACATTTGTCAATCGCAACACCAGTGGATGGTGTGTGCGCCCTGCGTACTTACATCATAAGGAATGTTTCCAACCGTTTCTCTTCCGTGGAGGAACGGATCACTGTAAGCCTTCTCTCGAGCTTTGAGAACAAGTGATCAGACGTTTCCGTATTATCCGTCGACCGAGTAGCTGTCCGGGATTGAGTTAGCCGATACATCAGCAGCTCGACAACAAGAGAGGTTTCTTCGAAGATATTCGATAATTCTGCTTGTGTCAGAAAACGATTCATCCAAAAGTTAACTAGCAAAAAACAGCAATGTTGCAGAATATAAATAATCGACATCATTAAACACAACACTTTGTCGAGAATCATCAATAAAGCAAATAAAGCTGCCCCGAATATACAACGGTTACTCAGCGCCTCCATCTTAGATGACAATAACGGTCCTATATCAACAACAGTTGAATGCCGTACAATGAAACGCGCTACACACTGTTGTCAGCTTTTCCTGAATACAAGCGTGTTATCTGTTATCTGCGCTCGCCATGCAGGTGTTGATTAAGTCTTTTATGTTGACACACCGAAAACACACCGAAACGTATTTAAAACAGACCTTGCATGTTTGAATGCTGAAACCTGCATCGCTTTAAAGGTACTTCGATTCATACAATGCGTAGCGCTAGGCGCATATCCCGAATTGGGCGAGGGGGAGGGGTGAGGGGGGAGGGGCGGGAGAGGGGGAGGTGCAATTTGTTTAAGTCGACTTACGCTCGTGGCGGCGAATTTGTTAATCACATGGTCGACACCTGTGCACACTGATACAAATATTGTTTATTTTAATTTTGCTGATGACATAGATCTCATAAGAGGAACAGAAAAAGTACTACAGGACTCACAACAAACCTTGAAACTACAGAACATGGTAGGGAAATTATATCAGAAAATAGTGTAACTTTGACAAACTGTGGCAATGCGACAAACGTCCGAATAATGATGAACGGAGAACACCTTGAGGAAGTAAAATCATTTACATACGTTTGAGTCATCATCTCATCTGAAGGCAGTTTGACAGAGAAAATAAAAGCCTTGCAACATCAGCTTTGTCGAGACTTATGGAGCATCAACTTTACTACAGCAACCAGGCAAGCTGTTTAAGGGGCTAATGGTGGCCATACAGACTTACGGGTGTCAACGTTTGGAGCATCAACTTTACTACAGCAACCAGGC
>SDWI01001621.1:79087-102579 GCA_009193005.1 Lamellibrachia luymesi | reverse complement strand
ATATATATATATATAATATTATTTAGCAGGGAAACAAAGCCAAGGCTCTGCCAAAAATATACAAATATCTTCATAATCATGGAAGTTGTGGCTTTTTATTGAAATTTGTTGGTCTCTTTCTAGCCAGTGTTGATTTATTAATTGAGTTATTATTAATAATAAATGACTGATGTATGTTTATGACCCTACATAATGTGTTTTGATACACTGAACAAATTATACAAATATATCTTCATAAAGATGAAAGATATGACCCAAAGGCCATGTTGAGTTTACGCATTAATTAGCCAATATTGACTTGCATCAATTGAGTTATGAAATGACTGTGTGGTGCATGTTTAATGTGTTTTGTAAACCATGCATAAACAAATTATGCAAATTATTATATATAATTTTATAATCGTGGAAGTTATGGCTTTTTATCAAAATGTGTCGGTCTGTTGACTTCACGCACCAATTAGCCAATATTGACTTATTAATCGCATTAGCTGAGTTACTGTTAATGATACATGACTGGATTATGTATATTTATGATCGTAATTAATGTGCTTGTAAATCCTGAAAACATTAAAATATAATATGGATAAAAAGTTATGCCATTTTAATCATACCTTTATCGAAATGTTTTCTTAAGTATTTTGTCTGCATACGAGATATAAAAAAATACGAATTTTTACCGTATTAAAATCGCAATATGTTTGGATCTAATAAAGATATATTAATAAAATAAACAGTTCTTTAATTTAAATCAATTGCTAATGTTCTATCATTTTTGGTTGAAGCGCCTAAAATGATGTGTGTCATTTCGCCAAATCTGAACCTAGTCATTCCTTACAGATGCTCAAAGGCAACTTTCTCAGAAAGTTTAAATGTATGTCCGGTTCCACCAACATGTTACTGGTTTGTCCAATTCGCATCAATTTCCATCGGAGAGTGTACCTTGCAACTTAAGCTTATTCTACACATGTACAACGCAATCAACTGTTGAAAGCCAGTCAATGTGCGCTGGTGGCAGCGAGCTTTGTCGATAACCTGGTCGACGGTTGGACAATTGTTCTTGAATATGGCATACGGCTTTTGGTTTTACAAATGTTGACATGCATCATGGCTGCGCAAGCAACGTGACCCCAAGTGGTGGCCTCGTGTGGATATTGACACTTGTGGATTATTGTAACTGCTTTCTTGAATACCGATGTGACCGCATTACAATTACCGCGGGACAAAGTTGACAGAAAACGTGCCGGAGTTTATTGATCTTACAATAACGGAAGCTATTATGTTCACAGTCGGACAGGACATTTTCCAAACAGCTCACGGACGGAGGTCGAGCGTCCAAACACATGTTGAGTGTACGCAGCGCGTGAAGACCAACGCTGAAGACTTTAACAAGATTTGCCATCCAAGCCAAAGGCCCAGATGGCAAGTGGACAAGGAAGCCATTGGCTTATCGAGAGTCCAACAATGTTCATCTACTTATAACCCGCCCTCCTGAGATATGTGTCAACCTTGTTTTTAAACATATTCACGCTGCTAGCAGTTACACAATCTGTAGACAATTTGTTCCATTCATTTATTGTCCTCTGTGAGAACGAGTGCTTCCTGATGTCCAATCTACATTGATCCTTTACTAATTTTACCTCATGTCCTCTAGTTCTGCTATCCTTCTTGAGTGAGAAAAACATATTTCTATCAATATTTTCATACCCATTCAATATCTTAAAAACTTCAATCTGATCTCCTCTTAACCTCCTTGTCTCTAGAGTTGTTAAACCACATTCTTTCAGGCGTTCTTCATAACTAAGGTCTCTCAGTTCTGGAATCATTTTAGTTGCTCTCCTTTGTATGCGTTCAAGCGTATCTATATCCTTCTTACGATATGGTCTCCATGCTTGTATACAGTATTCTAAATGAGGTCTAACTATTGCTTTATAAAGAGGTATAATTAACTTTTTTCCCTTGTATGTTATGTTTCTTCTAATCAATCCAAGAATTTGATTACCCTTTGAAGCTGCAATACCACACTGCTCTGAAACTTTCATATCAGCGCTTATTGTAACTCCTAAGTCCTTTTCTTTTACAGTAGTACCCAGAACAGTATCTCCCATTTTATAGTTTACATTCAAGTTCCCATGTCCTGTATGTAGGCATTTACATTTCCCAAAATTGAACAACATCTGCCATTTCTCAGACCATTTCACTAATCTGTCTAGATCGTTTTGTAAATGTTGTTTATCACCATCAGTATTAACCTTTCTAAACAGTTTTGTGTCATCCGCAAATTTCAGTACGTTACTTGTTATACTGTCGTCCAAGTCATTGATATAAATTAAGAATAATATAGGTCCTAATACTGATCCTTGAGGTACCCCACTCAAAACCGATTTCCAATTTGAAACTTCTCCATCTACTACAACTCGTTGTCTTCTGTCAGTCAGCCATTGTTCTATCCAGTCAGTTATGCTATCCCCGATACCATGGGCTTTTAATTTAAGTAGTAATCGTTGATGTGGCTTTTGCGACTTTGCTACCTGCCGGCAACGCTCTCAAGGCAATTTCAACGTAAAGTGACACGAGTTGTTGTCTGAAGGTATGTCATAAGATCTGGAATACGACATTAAATACAAGAACGTTGGCATGCCTGTACAAAATTAATCAGTTTTCTATAACAGGGGTTCCCAAACAGCTGACCATTGTGTTGTATCTATCTTAGCATGACTCTTTAGGCCTACATGTGAAACGCAAAGCTGGTACAATCAGCCAGAAGGCGGACATTTTGGGGCCTTCAGCTGAGACAGTTTGGGAATCCCTGACCAATGGTTCCCTGTTCTATCAAATGTAACATGTCGCATGATAGATACACTGCCGATCGACCAGCTGTCACTTTGATTGCGAAACGAAACCCGGATATATAACGACGCAGTGAAAAGGTGTTGATTTACACAAATACTTCATTGCGCAATAAAACACACAAGGTTGATGTCATACACAGTTGATGTCATACACAGTTGATGTCCATTTTCAACTAATGTTACATTGTTTCTAGTTGCTTCCAGCACTCGGCAACGTTATGTTGTGGCTACTACAATTTGACGATGTTACGAGATCCCATTCAATTAGTCAGCCTATTTCAGAACATTATCGCCAAACCAACCTATACAAGGGCAAGGCCAGAAAGAACTAGGCACTTTCGACAAACAACTGTCGCCAGCCGTTTTTGTGGTTGTTATTTGTGAAGTAAATATAGTATAGTTTTCCATAGTTAACTGTAATACTTCCGGAATTATGATAACATGTGCTGTCCAAAGCGCTGTTCGAAAGAATGCATTTCGTAGTATTTAATTACCAAGTGTGTGTTATATTTATGTGATATATGTGTAAGGTTATTTTGCATTATCAAGAAATCACATGCAGTATGGCACTATTAGGTTTACCTATTTTTAATGTATGTTTATTACCTTGATTAATTTTGGGATTAATTTCATTGCTGTTATATATAATATCTTAAACGAACTGTGCTTTTTTGTGTCTGGAAAAGTGAAATAAAAAAAGCATGACGTCAATAGAAATGGTAAATGTATGTATTTAATTTATTCAATAAATATTATTATTTATGTGTAGGCATTTCATTTCATTTCATTTCAAATGTCCTTCACCCACTGAGAGAATATGAGCTGTCTCACTGTCTCACTGTCTCACTGTCGCACTGTCTCACTGTCGTCTCTAAACGAGGTGTTGCCATTTTTGAGATATTGTCAACGAATCCTGGGTTGCATGCCCATACCACACAACACGAATACTAATATCAGGTATCATATTTACGCTTAGTTACATTTGATCATGCGTTATTATGCCTACAGTAAGCGGGCATTCGCCTAAATATAAGACATAGCAATGCAATAACCTGTCAGCTAAGCCTCAACGGATAAACTACCAATCGCCTAAAAACATAGGCATACATGTGGCTCATTGACTAATGTGGCTAATGTCCATTCGAAAGGTCGCCGATCCCTGGTCTATGCCATAACGGAGACCAAATAACGCAGCGAATCAGAATCATTGCAACAGTGAACAATGATAATTGGTTCAACTTTTAGACATAGTCATCTGCCGATGGAGCACCAAATTGCAGTGAGTTAATTTACATAACGTGACGGCATG
Organism: Lamellibrachia luymesi; assembly: GCA_009193005.1. NCBI lineage: Eukaryota > Metazoa > Annelida > Polychaeta > Sabellida > Siboglinidae > Lamellibrachia > Lamellibrachia luymesi. Next base: position 98,421 of record SDWI01001621.1, on the reverse strand, counting down.
AAGTAGATGCTGCGCCTATGTAGATACTCATCAGCTAACCCATGCTCCATTATGGAGCGTGACAGGAACCCAGGGGTACATTGCCAAACATTGCCAATATACATTTCTTGAGAATTTCTCTAACTGAACCTCGCTAAACACATTTTTGACTTCGGTCAAACTGATACCCTTTTCAAGTTGAGTGCATTGCAATACACGCCATTGAACGTGTAAAATGTGAATTGTTCCATGATATAGATTAATTCACTAACATATTTTATTCACAGATCAGTGGGACCTCTCAGTGTCTGTAATTTATCGCAAAAACGCGATGTTAAAATACATACCCGTACTTACCCAACAATAGTGACTTTACATACTAAACGCGTTTTGTGCGTTAGCTTGCATTGTACACGAGAAAAACATACCAAGAAAACGTGGATTTGTCTCAAGGATGGTATACAGGAAATGCACTGAGTTGCCCCCACCCACCAAAGCGTTGGGAGGTTGGCCTAAAAAATGTGTGGGATTTTGAGGTAGGATGTTTTAATGACAGTAAACTTATAACATTGTTTATGTAGGTTAAGTGTTCATGTATGTTGAAGTGTATAATTATAATGTTGTTTTCATTCTGAGTCCTTTTGGTTTTCCTCGTCGCGTGGCTTTCCATGTGCGCTTTAGTCGAGACAGACCAATATCACGCATCCACTTCACACAATGTAGACTTTTGTAATATATAAACTACAGCTGGTTATGTTTATATTATTTATATGGGCGCATTTGACCCCAAATAATATTTATGGATATACTTAACGAATTATATGATGTTCTACAACCTGAAATGTACCATTGCGATTCGTATTCTGCTCTAGCAAAGGCCTAAAATACGTGATGTATGTTCGCCCAGATGTTACGCCTATGTGAATACTCACCAGCTAACCCATGTTTCATTATGGAGAGGTGTGACACAAACCCAGGGGGTGTGACACAAACCCAGGGGTAGTCAAAACATTACCAGCATACACTCATTGAGGATTTCTTTAAGTGATCTTCCATAAACACACTTTAACGTATACATATTGATAACATATACGATTTTCTTAGTGGAGTTGAAGTTTGATAATTGGTAGTAGTAAACTAGTAAATATACACATTAACAAGGCGAAATGTTACCCTTCTTGTATAAATTGTTAATTAGTTATGACACATTACACCCTAGTTGTGCGGACATGCCACACATTCCACTACATTAGCTACAACATAATACAGATGGTTAGAAATATTCCACACATTATCCATGCATAAGAGATTAGGTTAAATAAAATATATATTTTTTATTTGCATAGGATTGATGCAACACAATGTTTTACTTACGATACATTTAATAGTATCTCCTATGGAAAAGGCTGACACTTTGTGTGATAATGTTTGTTCCACGTACTGATGTGTGTATATACTTAATATACTGTATGTTGAAGAATTCTCATTTCTTTTAAATGACTTGTAATTGACATATCTATCAGAGTTCATTATGTGTCATTTGTATAATAGGGTGGGACCCATGATATCAACATCAATTGTCTTATGTATACAAGTACTATGTCTAAATAAATTCGCCCGAGTCTGATATATTTGGTAGCTAATGTCCATAGATGACGACAGTTTCAATTAAACACTTTCGACAGTCCGTAAGCGAAATTACATACGAATTTTGCTGTTATTTGTTGAAAAACATGCCGGTCATTCGGGTTGGCACTTTATGAGATGATATATTATATCGCGGCACCACGGTCTGTCAGGTAGGAGGCACCGCCTTTCACACACGCGCAGCTGTTACTGACAGTAAAGTTCTACGTGCTGTGTTGTGTTGTGTTGTGGGTTCGTGTGTTTATTGCAGAACTTTTGAAAGACAACATTGCCGTCACCATCTGGTTGCTACGGTACCTAATACCTGTATAAACACCGTTTCTTGTTTGTACAATTATAATAAAAACATGTATTTGCAAACTTTATGTACCTACTGCATGCGCACCAAAAACTCCTATGTTAGGTCCCGAAGGCGCTGTGTGGAGCACTCAATGTTGATCAGTTCGGGGCTGCGAAGAAGGTGGAACATATGACAGGCCCCTATAATGCGCCCGAGGTAGTAAACTATTTATGCGAAAATGGTATACTTTGACCTAGATAACTAGTATGTGTAAGTAGTCAACAACACTAACGCACACGCACGGACGCACGCACACGCACAGTGTCAGTTATTTCAAACGTAAGATAAAAATGACATTTTGGTTTAACTTTATGCCAGAAATAAATTGCGGAAACATGCCGCACAGAGTATAACTACTTGGAAGACCGTTGTTGTGAGTAGCACCATTGGATTGTGTTCATCATTCTGCATACGTGTCAAAAAGGAGAAACATATCAAGTTTCAAGCGCCACAAGTGCTGCTGTTACTGTTTACTCTTATTCTGCTGTCACATCTGTACGCCTACACCATGCTGATCTACAATTGGCAGGAACTGCTCGGCCATTACGTGTGCCCGGCTGTTGTTCGAGAAAATAAAGGATTGTGAACTTTGACCTGTTTCACGCCGTGCCGGGCGATAAGTTATTCGTCAACAAGGATGGTAAGGTGGCTTTCTCTTGAGCGGGAAATATTCAGTATGTGTCAATGACCTATACGCCGTACACTAATCGAAACCCTGAATGAATACGTCATTTCACGACCCACGAGTTACATCTGCATACATCCTGTCAGTGGTAATGTAAGTGAATTCACCACTGTTACTGTGGTTGACGTCAGTCCTGACGAACAACATGGCGATCCCATGTGTGGTGAATATTAAACATGCATTGCCTACACTGTACCACCGTATTATCGGAGTAAAATTATAATCATTCCAACTGGAACACACAGCTGTCCGGATATACTCCACGCCACCAGTTGGCGAAATAAATGGTGGCATGGAGATAGCTAAAAGATAAACAATTTGTTTATGATAATGACATTTATTTGCGCTACGATGACAATTATAAAACACGGTCTCCAATGACGCTAGCACATATGTGTGCATGTACAGTATTATTGTGGATGTGAGTTGTGCTTTAGTACAAATGTAACATTCATTAAAAAAAATTGCATTTAAGCGTTCTATTTGTTAATGTCTTACAATTAAATCAAATCGACACTTCTTTGTTTTATTTTATTGAACATTTCTCAGGATAGTTTTTGTGATCGAACTCTTGTCGATATGTTGACAGAAGTGTTCGATCAGGTTTGTTGCATGTGTTTGTTCATAACCATTAAAATTGTTAAGACGTCTGTTTGATCTCGTCTCTGGTGTTATTGAAACGCGTTCTGTTAAGCATTGTTAATACCCGGGGATCTCCGTTCTGGGATCAATCGGCTCTACTCGGAATTATTTATAGTGTGTCTGTCTTTGATAAATACGAAAAAAAATAATATAGATCCTAATACTAACCTTGTCAATGTTGTACATTTAACAGTTTTGCACGCACGCACACCTACTCTCACACACACACACACACGCACGCATGCACCCACACACGCACTCTCTCTCTCTCTCTCTCTCACGATAATTGTACATGGTACAATTATGCTATGCGCGGAGTTAAATAAAACATCCATACTTGCTTCATTGCCAACGTTGAAACATAAACGTCATTTCGCCCCAACTGTACACGGTGCCGTCGGCGATAATGTGAAGCGGTGAAATACGGACGTCATACGGGTGTTATTTATGGTCCAGCTGACTCCACTATCGATAATGGGCCGACCACACATAGGTACCTGCCCATTGTTCTGATCTGGTCTTGTTGAGATGCCACGCAACAAACATCACGATTGCGTGCGTGCGTGCGTGCGTGCGTGCGTGCGTGCGTGCGTGCGTGCGTGCGTGCGTGCGTGCGTGCGCACGCGTACGTCTCTCCATCCGAAGCAGTTGGTCAGTAGCTGTGTTGCCTAATTGATTCCAGACGTTGTGGTAACGACAACGGTGGCGCCTCTTCACGGAACCTGGATAATTGAGGCTAGAACCCAACCATAGCCCAAACTCCCTACCATCGATAATTTCGTTTATCCGACTCTTGCTCGCCTTCGTAAAAGAGAGTCTGGCCCCTAAGGCGTGGTCTCATTGTTATCCACTGTAACCACTCCATTTTGTGTAGGCATTCCCTTGAAGCGCCAGCAGCTAATTGGCGTCATTATCGATATTTTACACTAAACATTATTTTGCCTGATTTAACTTTTCAGTCTGACAGTTGTGTCAATGTAATAAAAGGTCACTCTTATTTTACGAGTTAGTCAAATCCCCGGATGAGAGTCTAATTAATCTAATTATGTATGCGACCAGAATCTGGATGCATACATCCATCACAATGAAAACTACTATCTGCATCCAGGCGATGATTTGTGCGACAAACGGTGGCGCCACAATACGCAGCATGGATAATCGAGGATAAGTTAAGTTATGCGCTGAGGATAGGTTAAGTGAAATGCTGAGTGGCGCCACTATTGGGGAGTGTGATAGTAGCCAGAACATTGGCGCCACATAGTGGCTGGTTTTGAAACCACAATGAAGGCTATTCATCAACTAAAATGTTGCTCGTCTTATATTATACTACTTTCGCTTGTATTGAAGGAGGGAATTCCTGAGTCGAATGGTGTTTGGGAGGTAACACCGGGATGTTTTCTCCTATTTATAATATTCACAGGAACACGGTATTGATTTGAATGTATTCCCACTAGACCATTAACTATTGTGTACGCCATGCAGTGGGAATCTGATGTGTTAAAAGACGGAACGAGAAACGTTCTTTCTGTATTAAACTAAATAGAGAACGTAACTTTTGGTAATGATACTCCTGCGATGACCCCGAAAAAAAGAGACTGCATGTACGCAAATAATGTATATCATTGGATAGGTTTGCAGGAACCCATGTTATATAGTTAATTACTTAAATGGTGCAGATAATAATTTATTTATATTCATTGAAACTGGCACTGTACACATAGGCGGGCTGTACTGGGAATGTATATAGTATGTTACTGTTTAACAAACTTCAAATCTTTTTTTACGCAGGATTCACAGGGGCTCTTCCGCAAGCAGGCATGATGTTAATGGGAAGACAAAGGAAGCTCTTCTGTATCAGTAGTCCTTTCGTCGCAATAGTCTTGACCGTGTATGTCTTCCTCGATGCATTTATGCCGTCAACGACACTGCGAGACGCCATTTACGAGAACATATCGCTCTCGGTCGCGCGCCAACGGCACGAAGCGTTGGACACAGTTTTGTCGCGGGAGTATATCGCGCGGTTGGAAGAGATCCGTCTGGAGTTAGTAAACAAGACCTTCTCATTCGACGTGTCTCCTCGACGGGTGGCCGTGTTCCGCGCAATAGACCCGCACTACTTTCAGTTCCTGCGGGATCGCCACCCGCTTGTGCGCACTATATTCTTCAACGAAAGCATTTCCGCGGTCGTGCCGTACCTGGCGAAAGATTACTACGCCGGCGTCATGTCGGACTGCGAAGTATATCACCACTACGAACCGAAAGACACTGCAAAATGTTTAAGCAGACCCGACGACGTGGAAATACGTCTTCCGATGTCGAACGTTTTACAAAAATACGCCATCTTCGTAAACTCTTCGACGACATTTGATTTGTCATTGCGAGGCAGATTTACGTACATGCATATCATCACCGGAGCAGTGTTGACGCCAGATGGTGACGTCATCAAAAACAATTTCAAGGTCATACCGAATCGATGTCAGGTGATCGGACGGGACGAGTTCCATTATTTCGATCCGAGAAAAGATTCATATGCCCGTCACCACGAAGTACTGACGATAGCCCAGTTTTGGGGGTTTGGATTCTTTCACTTCGTTGTGGAAGACCTTCCACGGATAGCGCCTTACCTGCCGTTTCTGAAGCGCCACCCGGGCGTGAGGGTTCACGTGCAGCAAACCAATGGTTTCACCGTCACGTTCCTTGCGCAGCTCGGCATCGACCGGTCTCGCCTGGTGTCCGGGCACGTGCAGGCGGACGTCCTGTACATGCCGGAAGGCACGCCGTGCGGGCGGGGTAGCTTCTTCAACATGCAGCTGCTCTCGTTGCGCCTCCGGGCGGGGCTGGCTGACCCGGCACCACCCAGAGACACGGTCGTCCTGATCCGACGCTCCACCAAACGGTGGTTCGACCACCACGACGACATTCTCGCTATGATCCGCAGGCACGCCACGCCGGTCGGTCTGAGGACCGTGGTGTATGGCGACAGACCCGTGCCTGGATTTCACGAGTCTCGTCTTCTCTTCAGTCGCGCCTACATGGTAGTGGCACCACATGGTGCTGGCGAGTCGAACCTCCTCTTCTCACAGCCTGGGACGATCCTCATCGAAGGAATGTACTACCTTAGCGGGAAGGCGAACTGGTGCTACCAACACCTGATGCGGGTGCTTGGTCACCGCTACTACGGTTTGCTCTTGCGGAAGCAATGCATGGCGACTACAACGAGCGACGTCGAACCAATTGTCAAATATGCTGTGAGCAAATTTAAAACCACGACATAATCCGAACGTAAGAAAAGACGACGCGAGTTGGGGTATCACAGAAATAGTTGTTCAGTGCCTGCAAGTTATTAAAATTACTTCTTCTAACAATATGGAGGTCACCGAGGTGTGTGTGTGTGTGTGTGCGTGTGCGTGTGCGTGTGCGTGTGTGGGGGCTTTTCCTAGGGAATCGCCGTTTAACTGCTACAAGTTCAGATTCAGGCCGCGTTGAAGCGATTCTACGATCATGCTACACATTGTAAATTCGTTTTTATTTTGTGGGTTTCTACGCCAGGTGTGGATTAATTAAAATTATTGACGTATGCCACAACCTTTGTAGTGTCATTGTGATACATTAGAAGGAGTTAGATGAGTGGGTAATACCTAAAATGAATTCCCAAATTAATCGATGCAAATGTTTCGCTGCTGAATCCGCGCGATGTTTTAGAAGTGAATCATTTAGTATTTCGCTCCTAAGACGTCTAAACTGACAAATCTATTTAATGGTGGATTCACTAATGAGAGGCTTTATGCAAGCACTTTAATGTCAATACATTATCATGGGTTACTAACAAAGATTATTTGTTCACATATTATTTAAAGCGGAATACGCACACGCAAACACACACACACACATACACACGCAAACACACACACACACACACACACACACACACACACACACACACACACACACACACACACACACACANACACACACACACACACACACACGTACCTGTTATACATAACACATTACTGGAATTATGACGTTCAAACGTTACCAGTATGTTTTCGTCAAAATATGATCATAGATGAGACCAGGAGCAGTATTGTATAACTCGAATTTTCCATAATGTCCTTAGCAAGCCACGTGGACTGGGAAGATTAGTTAAAGCAATTGAGGCAGAGGGCGTACACATTCACACACACAATCACATTCAACATTAATTCAATCCCATAAGAATAAAATAAGGCACTGTACATGGTGAAACAGGTATTTGATAGGGAGATGGAAGGTTGATCCACTGTAACAAGTGGCCCGGCCCAACGAGCTGGAAAGCAGCGAGCGAGGCGCGTACTGTCGAGCGTGGGTGTGTAGTGGGTTTACCCCCGTACCCCCGTAGGAGATTTTGAAAGCCTGCAATCAAAACAGTGCAATTTTTTGGTCTTGCAAATACACATTGTTTCCACCTCATTTATTGAAGAAAAACACTATTCTGATATATTGCGTTCATCAAGATCTGCAAATACCGATGAATTCTGAACACGCACACTGTAGGAACTTCAGTCACTCCTACTTGCAAATATCAGGATACAAGATACTCATTTGGGTTGATTTCTCCCTCACTGTAGCTTGGGCATGTACAAAATCGGAAGCGACACCAACTTTTCCAAATATACCCAAACGGTGTTTGGATTGATGTACAAAATCATTTGCAGCTCCTACCATACACGGAGCGCTTGTGTCCTTGTGAACATGAAACGTCATCAAATGGTTGAATCGTGCGTGAGTCGTGGTTGTCCTTAGCTAAGTTTTAAAGCGACGTAGGGCATTAATGAGAGTTCGCTGGTAGCGCTTGTAGCTGGCATGACCAAAATTAATTTGGTAACTTGTAACAATAGCTTTTGTTGGTGTGAAGACAGCTATCACAATTGTGCTAACACGTTAAAAAGTGCCACATGTCGTAGGTTAAAGTGCTTGTCTGCTTCTCAAGCTCTCGCGGGTCAAAATCGTAGCCATGTAAACTAGTAACAGTTTGTAAGTCATCTTTGTTTGCGTCTTCACCAGATGCTTTTAAGAGAAGCTGCTCACAATTCAAGTATGTATTGCAATTAGATTAGATTAGATTTTTGGTGTTTGTGAGTATTCTGGCGCTGCTGTTGCACAGTCAAATTTTTTCTTGGTAGTCTAGGTTTTTCAATTTCCCTCCCTTCCGCTTTGCTCACGGCACCCCCCCAAACTTTGCTCACNCTCCCCCCAAACTTGTCACTTTATGTTTCTATGCGTATGTTGCTAAGGTTTTTCAGTCATTAATACAACTAACTGTCCCTCAGCCGCTGACAAGTTTCGACATTAAAAAATACATTGTGCTTAGACTGTCAGCTTGGCGAAGTATACATTCATCCAAAGCGAGTTTATAAAAGAAAACAAATCATCATAAAATTATGATGATGAACATCACACATCCGTGCCTTCATTTCTGGGTGTCCCGACTGCAGTAATCATAGCAGTATCTTCTGGCTTTGTATATGGAAAGATTAATTCGTTTTATACCAACTTTTTGAAAAAAATTATGATGATAGAAGCATCAGCGCGTTCTAATTTATGAAGACAAGTGACATCTTGGCGGGCCCCAATTGTATTGTAAACTCATATTATGCAAATTACAAGCTGTTCACGTTTCGATAGGCCACTCGTTTCCCCACCGATGCTGTAAAAATAAGTGCAGCTAGCAATTTCTCGCAATATTTCCCTGCCCAACATGTTATTTCGCATCTTCTTACACGCGTTATTCAAACCAGCGTGCTGATTCTGATACCGTCAACCGGGTTCACGTGATGGGAAAAATGATCCGGTCTAATGAGCGTGTGTGTGTGTGTGTGTGTGTGTGTGTGTGTGTGTGTGTGTGTGTGTGTGTGTGTGTGTGTGTGTGTGTGTGTGTGTGTGTGTGTGTGTGAAGGAAGGAAGGGGGATGGAGGGAGGAGGGAGAGAGAGAGAGAGAAGAAGAAAGAAGTAGAAGAGATAAATAACGACATTGGATGGGAGGGAGAGCAAAGGAAAGTGTATGGAGAAATTGATGTAGGCCCTACTGCGATTTACATATCCTCAGCAACAAATCCTTCTATGGAATAGGCCTACGTCTACTAATCCGAATGGCTTGCAGTGTATCACGATGGAACTATGCAGCTGTGTAAGGTTACATGTCTTGATTAAACAATGGACTCATAACGATCGTTCCTCATACTAACGTAAACAAGCCCAAGCACTCGTTTGTGGATCATCATGTGCACTCAAGCTGAATTCTTACGATGGTAATGGCTACATATATTCACTCGCGAACTGGCATCTTGGAAATTGACAGGGTTCGCTGGTGGGTGTGAGGGTCCTGGTAATTGACAGGGTTCTCTGGTGGGGGTGAGGGTCCTGGTAATTGACAGGGTTCTCTGGTGGGGGTGAGGGTCCTAGTAATTGACAGGGTTCTCTGGTGGGGGTGAGGGTCCTGGTAATCGACAGGGTTCTCTGGTGGGTGTGAGGGTCCTGGTAATTGACAGGGTTCTCTGGTGGGGGTGAGGGTCCTGGTAATCGACAGGGTTCTCTGGTGGGGGTGAAGGTCCTGGTAATTGACAGGGTTCGCTGGTGGGTGTGAGGGTCCTGGTAATCGACAGGGTTCGCTGGTGGGGGTGAGGGTCCTGGTAGTTGACAGGGTTCGCTGGTGGGGGTGAGGGTCGTGGTAATTGACAGGGTTCGCTGGTGGGGGTCAGGGTTCTGGTAATTGACAGGGTTCGCTGGTAGAGGTCAGGGTCCTGGTAATTGATAGGGTTCGCCGGTGGGGGTGAGGGTCCTACTTAACCACCATCCATATGGATTTCATATAACTCATATGGTGTACAAGCATTTAAATGAAACAATAAGTAATTCCCCTAACGTCTTTTCCGCCAATAACCATTATAATTAACTGGACCACTAATACACTATTGACTGTAATTGTAGTAGATCGGAAAGTGAGAGTTATGCGTCCTAATAAAGTGTTGTTATATTTAATTAATGCGAAACAAGTCATGTTTTGGGCCTATGTACCTATAAGAGTTACTATAACATAGCCATTTGCAACCACAGTTTAGAATATACCGCCAATGACTTACTAGGAATAAGTGGGCCGCGCTGTACTGTTACATAACCCTGTCACGAATGCGTGTCTTACAATATTCGCTAACCAAATGAAAATAATATGCGTAAACACTTATTCCTTTACTTGCCAACATGCCTTCCCAAACTCCGTCTAAACTCAACTTATGCATACATTGTTTCTAACCTTATCCCGTTCTGACATAGCAGCTCGTTTTGTATATGCCACGGCCAGGGTCTCTACTTGTATTAGCCACCATTTTCATTTCTTATGATATTATTTCTAAGCGTATTGCATCACCATTAGTAGGATGATATGATAACGTAGAGGACATTGGCTGGAAAGTGGGCGACTCATTGGTAAGATAAACCACAGCAAGATTGGATGAGAAGAACAATTGTTCCAAGAAGTTCAACATTGTCTACTTTTGTGGAAACTCGGTAGTTTTGTATTATGTCGTGTTCAGATTTGTGTCATTTCTAAATCGGAATGACGTCATTTTCTTGATTATCAGCCATGTGTTAGTGACACAGCCAGACTATTACGGATTTGCCCTCTTTTTAGGACGTCTATAGTGCATTCCTACTGGTGGCAAGATATATATTTTGTCGTGATTTGTCCACCCATCCTGCCTTACCAGCGTAGTGCGCTGAAAGGACAACAATGCGCTCATTGTTTTTTGTTTGTTTTTTCTTCAAAATGTCACTGAAATAGGGCATTACAGTATAGTGACCAGGGAGTCTACTGAAACCCAGTGTTTTTCATACAAACAAAATCAATATTATTATTAAATCAGCCTACACTATGTATACATGCCAATCACATTTAACCAAACAATGTAAGTGAGATATGGCAAAAATCACGAATATATAGAACCCCTTGCAGTGTGCTATGTATAGGAGTTACGAATAAGCACATCTAGCACTTTACACAATCACGAACCACAATTAACATACAGAAAAAACCAATCCGTGTAAAAACCATAGTAACTGCATTTATGTGGTTTAAACATCCCTATTAACTGGAAAATCATACGTAAGACAACACATCGCAGTCAACACTGCGGAACACTGTTTTGCCTGCAAAAGACCGCCTGTTTAAAATGGTGAGTAGCAAACAATCCGCGGTATTTCATAGAAAAAAGTTCCGAAAACACCGCGTTGTGTGGCATATTTGTCAGACATCCGGATTCTTTTACGTCCTTCGAATACCATGAACCGCACAAGGCCTCGCGCCAACCCGAATATCGCCCGCTGAGCTACGATTAGCGGCGTTGCGGTTCTGGTTGTTGTCAACATGAGCAGCACTTTGGTACAGCGCGGTATTATCGTGCCGGCTACAGCGCCGGAAACCACGCGCTGTAGGGCTGGGGCTGGACATTGCGCCATATCGGACACTGCCAGGAGGTGGTTCGACATGGGCTCCGTGCTGATAGCGGCTATCTGAAGACATTAAGTACAATCCGGATCCATGTCCGCAATTACAGCTCCAGTCTGGCAGTGAATTGTGGGCTGCCATATTGAGGTTGCCACTGCTGCTGTGTCGAAACGGCACAGTGCATGGAGAATTGTATCCGCTGCGACGACCGTCAATGGCGGCGGCGTTGCTTCCGTTGATGTTTTGTTGTTTCTGGGCCATCCACACTGAGGGTGGCAATCGTTCGGCGTCGCTCTCAGAGGAGGTCGCGCAGTGGACTGAACCCTGGCTCCGACCCAGCACCAGGCGACGCTGGGCGATGTATTGACGCAGGTTGCACTTGGTGTTCGGAGGAATTGGCGATGTTTCACATTGTCCCAGGAGGACCTGCTTCTCGCGTCCGCCTATACACAACGAACACAATATGCATGTTTAATTCTAAGACAAAATCATGGCTGATCTCAATACAAATGATAGCATATGAACACAGTTGAGGGGGCATGGCAGTCTCGACCTCCCATCTCTCAGGTTTTGGGGTCAATCTCTCGCCATTTTTGAGAGTCTACCTCCTAACTCTCACCACTTTTTAGGACCAACCTCCAACCGCCCACTTCCCGCCACACCCCTTACATTTATATCCATGAAAACGTATTAACTGATAAGTAAACGTTAATTGTAGTTTATATTTTATTTTAAAACATCAATGATCGAAGTGGCAACAATGTCAGTGCAACACGATCGACTCCTCAGTCTAATTAAACACAATTTTATTAACTGTAGGGCTTCATAACATGTGTACAGCCTACACGGGTGGTCTTCGCTTGATCATGGTGGATGGCGTATTGCAAGACGATATTGAACACATTCATGAAACAAATTACGATCATTTGCTTCGTCTAAAGGAAACAAACATTTAGACAAGAATGAACTGACGGATTGGGTATATCCCATCTGCAAAAGCCAATACAAGAAATAGTGTGTTTGCTGATAAAATACCAGTGTGTCTGTGGACGCTGCCCGCTGCGTAAGCTGCACTGCGATTTCCATACGATTGCTTCACTGTCGCCACATGGGAGCTTCTGTCTCCAGGCGACTCTTCTGTCATACGCCACTCACTGCAACCAAATAATACCGGTTCCATAACTTGGAAACGTCTCCTCCACCAGTAACATTCTCTACAACCGCACCTGACACCAGAGCTATAACTTGGAAACGTCTCCTGTGTTCATTGCATTCGCTGCAGCCACACACGACACGAGATCTATAAATGGTAACCGTCTCCTCTGTACATTACATTCGCTGTAGCCACACATGATCCCAAACAGATACTGTGGAGACGCTTGCTACGCCCAGTTACACTCGCTGCGGCTACAAAATTGAGGAAATGACTGACATTTGGCCATTTATGCGGACATACATATGCAATAACAATAAAATAACATTGCACAAACATCAGTTCACTGTCCGTTACCTGAAATGTAAGTTGTCCTGGTGTAAAACTAACCGCGGTATACATGTTAACAGTTAGAGTAGAGTAGAGAAGCAACTTACCTTACGATATTTTCCTTGCTCTTCCGCCTGGCACAATGGATGATGCCCAGGACAGCTATAACTACCAGAATTACGAATGCCAGTATCCAGCCCGTGACAAGGACCACGCTGGTGCCCAGCATCGCATGTATACTAGTCGACGAAGACAAAACTGCAACACGTGGAGTAGACATTAAGACACTGCAGCAAGTGGAGTAGACATTAAGACACTGCAGCAAGTGGAGTAGACATTAAGACACTGCAGCAAGTGGAGTAGATATTAAGGAACTGAAAGAAGTGGAGCCGATATTAACGAACTGCAACAAGTGGAGTTGATCTTATGACACTATTACTGGTAAAAATACTTGAATAGCCTTGCACATTCGCCGCCGAGTCGACATTACTGGCAGAGATATTTGAAACACTCCAAACTATAGTAGATGTGGTGTATGAAACAGTGAATAATTTAGAACGTAAATACAATGCAAACAAATGCGTGATACATAACAATTTAATTTATTACAGTTAATACCATCACCGAAATGGGGGCAGTCAACTACAACGTCTGCCATATATCTTTAAGAAAGGGGAAGAAACTCACCAGGCCCGGTGGACTTTCAAGCAAAACTCTTAGTATTAACAACGGGAATCGTTTGATCAATGCCACGAGTTCTCTAATAATGTCCGATCTGCGGCACATCTTTTGGTGTTACAACTGGTATACTTAATCTAGTTTTGAACGGTGACAAATAAAATATACGAGGGAGCTGCATTTTAGCAACCCATGACTATTAATCGGATGTAGCCGCAGCTGTCCGATCTGCTACGGACGGTTGGCGACATCTCCGACTGCGATTATGAATATGCTGACAACGTACACGACTGCTCGACACTTGCCTGTGCACAGTTTGCCCGTGTAGCCTTTGCGACACTGACAGGTAAAGCCACCGCCAACAATCGCGCGACAGACTCCGCCGTTCTTGCACGGCTCACTAATGCACATCGTTATCTCTGAGAAACAGGCAACATAAACATTACTCCGACTCCCAGGCGCTGGGCACTCAACAGTTGAACAAAGACTGGTGGTTGACAGCACACACCACTAGAACTTAACATTATCAGTTAACAACACGTTTCATATTTGCACAAAACATTACCAGAAGAAGTAGAAAATACACATGTGACGCCTTACGGAAGAATCACCAATCAGATGGATGGAGACGATTTCTACGATCTACGCGAGATCCTACGTACACACCTCGCTCACAGAAGCGGCCAGAGAAATCCTCGGGGCACCGACACTCGTAGCCCGCGACGGCGTTCTCTCGCGGGATGCACGTGGCACCGTTCTCGCAGAGGCTACCGGCGCATGCGTCGAACGCGTCAACAGCAAATACTGAGATGCGAGGAAACGTGGTGTAATGAAGACACGTCAAATGACTTTGATGAAAAGCACGCATCACTTAACATCCAATGTAATTTGCTAGGAATACTATTAAACTACACAAAACGGCACTTCCTTGGAAGTTCAAATGTTTATGGAATCAACATATCAATATTTTGCCCAGACAACATATATACCAAATGTATTTCCCCAAATAATTTTTTCTTTTTACTACGTCGGGTTTGGATCACTGGGATCACATATGCATTTATTGTTAAAGAGCTATCCATATAGTTCATCACGCTATTTTGTTTTACTTTTTTGAGACCCACCACTCCTTCGTAACGCTGGCCTGTATAATCCCTAAAACTAAGTTCGTTTTGAGAAATACGCCTATCTATTGATTCGTAGTTCACACGTATAATATAGGTGTGTTTATTTAGTAATAAATCAAATGTCCATGTTTGTGTATGTTTAATATGTGTAACGATGCACGCAGTGAAGCCCTTGGGAGTTCTTCTTTGTACTGATGCACCCATGAGTCGAAGTTATGACACACTAAAAGACACATTGCTGTCCCAGAGATTAGTGCTGTTTGGGGATTCCAATGAATGTTTACGTCCTCCCCATCAAGCCACTCCAATTCGACATCATCCATGTACGGGGATGAGTTCTCGGTGACGTTTTTCCCAGGGGTAGGGATGCAACAAATGTTTAGAGCTTTTTGTCAGCACATCAACTTTGTAGACTTTTCGCCCTCCACTACACACTTCGCTGATTCAGTTGAAATGTATCCCAAACGTGGCCCGGCAATCAATGTTATCTGTCTGATATCGACAGTTAGACGAGCACAACAAAACTGCTTTAATAATGAACGTAGCGATCGCCAAGACACCCCTACCACCACTCGGACATCCCCACCCCCTGAGCGTGATGTACTTTATAGGTGGCCCCGACCTAAAAAACAAACTTACACGTATAACATCACACGGAAAGTCATAACAATGCTACCAATCCCTGAGATAATACTTTCTAGTTGGTTTATCAAAATGTCTCGCGATCGCTGGGGGACGTCACAGTTAACACACATATATCATTACATGCCACTTTGCCTATGTTGACGCACTTATTCGTATATTGTAAACAAAATGATACATTTTATGATCACATGTTAACGTATATATTTAGACACAGGAGCTCACTACAGAAGGTAACATATCCAGAAGTTAGCAGTGAGCGGACTTAAAACTGAAACATCTGCATTTTTAGCGAGACAACACCTGCTCGCCACACGACCCACCCGTCTGGCACGTCATGCCGGTCCAACCACGCCGACATCGGCATAGGAAGTCTCCGTTCACCGCGGGTCTACACAAGCCGCCATTACGACACGGGTTCGATCGACATGCCGTGGCCTGGTCCGATACGGCGACTACAACATGCACAATACACTGGTGGATACTGCGGCGTTACTGCTGCATTTCTTTGTCAATCTACAAAACGACGACGCAGCAACTACGATATAAGCCATGATTTTGGATGAGAAATAAATGAGTGAAAGTCTTCAACCGTTTCTCAAGGGATTGGATCCGGTGCTCTTTGTGTTTTATCGCCTGTCAGTAACATGAACATTTATTAAAGGGAATGTTCAATTATTTGCATTCGTTAGCTGATACAGGGTTTAGTATAATTAAAAATTATATGAACTTTGCGACTTGAAATTTAATGATTATGTTGTGATGTTATATTCCATGTTTTAGTCGAAGTAGGTTATCTTTACGGTGAGAAATTGCATAAAATGGGAGTTTGACAGACCAATAAATAATCACGTGATAACCTTCGTATTTCACCTTCAAATGTGAAGATTTATTACTCAACCTTTTATTGCCTTACAATATTATCTCTAAATATGTCGTTAAACTGGCATATTTCATAGAATGTATCATCGCCAAATCGTATATGATCTACACTATTAATACATGAAGAAAAGCAACATATTTTGTTTAGATCATATCATATCATATCATATAATATCATATCATCGCTTAAGCAACATATATGTTATAAATACTAATAAAGTCAGTGTCGCAATGTTCCATCCTCAGAGGCAATGTCCCAACCTCGGAGGCAATGTCCCAACCTATGTGGCAATGTCCCAACCTCAGTGGCAATGCCCCAACCTCAGTGGCAATGTCCCAACCTCGGTGGCAATGTCCTAACCTCGGTGGCAATGTCCCAACCTCAGTGGCAATGTCCCAACCTCAGTGGCAATGTCCCAACCTCAATGGCAATGTCCAAACCACGGTGGCAATGCCCCAAACTCAGTGACAACGTCACAACTTCAGTGGCAATGTATCACAATCGTTGTGCATTCCTGTTAAACGTCGGATATTGGCCTTCGATATCGTAATGATTTTATTCTAATAAGATCAATATTATGTGTACACGTTGCACTATGATTATCTGATTAATGCTGAAACGTAAATCAAATTGAAATCGAGTTTCTGCTCACGATTTACTCACCATTTTTAGAGTGGACGATATTGGCGTAGTCTATTTCGTTGACAGGTGTGCCTTTAGCAAATGGAGTTACTGTCACAGCGGCTGGTTCGTTGACCACTGTACGACATTGAATATAAAACAGTGCTGCAGCTGACGAGCACAGTCTACCTCTTGCACGCACGCACGCACGCACGCACGCACGCACGCACGCACGCACGCACGCACGCCTGCGTGTGTGCGTGCATGCGTGCGTGCGTGGATTTATTTGGTGCATGTGTGTTTTGTGTATGTGTAATTGTGAATATTGCCGTCAATATGTTAACACAAAAGAGGATTCAGAATCGGTAGAAAACGTAAGCAGACTAGCAGTAAACACGATTTGTAAGTTTGCATATCTTACAATGTGGAAGATGTTGGTAAAAATATATCACATCTGTAGTATTTTGTGTGAGGCCAACCAAACTTTTCAAAAAGCTCTCTTTCAGTTCCAGTTCTACATATGGATATGCAAGTAAAGCAGATCTAAGCATGTGATTTGCAGGTGAACACTGAACTGTTGGATGCTCCACGTACCTGTCTGGCACGTGATGCCGTAGTATCCTAGCGGACAGCGGCACACGAAGTCGCCCAAGACCGTCTCGACACACAAGCCACCGTTGAAGCATGGCTTCGGTCGGCACGCCCCGGAGACTTGCTGACACGACGGAGCACCACACGGACGGAACCCTGGAAACAGCACGACCACTATAACAATGACGATGGTGATGACGATGATGGTCATAATGACGACGATAATGATTACGACGACAACTTGGACAACAACGATTTTAATGATGAAATCGACAACTACAATACAAATCAAAATAACGATAATAACAATACTATATTTAATACTTATACTTTCTTCTCTTCTAAATCATCAGCTTATTTGATAACAACGGCGACGACACAACAACAACAACGACGACTACTACTACGTCAACAGCTAATACAAAGGCGGTATTAATACCGACAAGAAACATCAGTAAAGAAAAGAACAAGACGAAGATAATTAACGTCACACTTGCCACCAATAACTAATAACATACATGCAATTGTGTAACAGTGTTCTAGTTTAAATAACTTAAGGCGCTCTAGAGTGTAACCAGTAGAGCGTAGCCTTCTGCTCACTCACTTGTTTGACACGTGGTTCCGGTCCAACCGCCATCACAGCGGCACACGAAGTCGCCCGAAAGCGTCTCGACGCACGTGCCGCCGTTGTTGCACGGGTTCGGTCGGCACACGCTGTGTACGGTCTGACACGGCGGCGCGCCACAAGGTGGAGACACTGTCAGCATAACTGATTCTGATCGCTGGTGTTTGGATGATTGTGTATATATGCAATGTATGTAACATGAGTTGCCTCGGATGGTTGAATCAATGAGGATTAGCTAAATTACGTTCCTGTATATAGACTGAACATTTATTATTAATATTATTTTTATTATTGTTATCATAAGATTATTGTTATTAATATTATTAAAATCATTAAATACAATTATTATAAGTTAATGTTGGGTTGACAGCGATCAGTTTACTTATATTTACTTAATTTTATGTTATTATGTTATGTTATTATTATGTTATTCCGAAATAAACGTTCGCATAAAAAAAGTTGTTGAAACATTTTATACGCCATAATGGTCGAATTCCACAAAATGGACAAATACTTCTACTGATGGACATATTTAAAACCAGGATAATTTATCTAAATAACACTGTTTGGAGCTATACACAAACATATTCGTTTAATGAACACATGCGTGTTCATAATGTTATGGTATTGAATTACACACTAACAACTTTTTGATTAGTTAAATTTGATTGAATTGTTTTTCTTTAACATGTACTTATTTATCGTACACCTCTCGGACACAAGTGAGGTTTTAGTCATTGTTGGTTTCGATGTATTGAACGCCAATGTTCTATCCCAGCGTCTCACTGATACAAACATTCAGTTTACCTTTTGACTTATGTCGACATTAGAAACATAAGTGTTATGCTTCAGATTTGTTTATACACATTTTAGAGAAATAACAAGCTAGTAACGTTAACATGGTATGAC
>SDWI01001621.1:66587-74087 GCA_009193005.1 Lamellibrachia luymesi | reverse complement strand
TTATTCTGTTGTATTTTTAGTCAATCTGGTGATAGCCAAACAAAATAAATAATGATAATTATTAAATTAAAACACGTATTATCCAAGTACCCGCCTTACCAGATTCGTCAGACTCTGTCTCTTCATCATCGGACGTAATGCTACCTGTCGACGTGGGTCGCTTGTTTACGGCTTCAATCCGATCTACATTGGCAAAGCTGCAACAATTATATCTGATCGTGACAACGCATTTAATGTCTAAACACATGTGCGCTTTTATGTGTGTGAAGTCTCGTTTCTGTATTTGAACGCCTGTTCTATTGCATGCGGTGGACATCACTGACAACCCAATACATACTAAATATCATGTTATGTGACGCAATGTTCCACTAACATTTCCAACATTTCACGCTGTGTGGCTTATGCAAGGATATTCAATGTGATATCACATACAACGCCCCACATACACACACGCACACATGCATGCACGCACGCACGCACGCACGCACGCACGCACGCACGCACGCACGCACGCTCGCTCACGTTAGTCATAATTGGCACATGCATTGTAACTTGGCATCGTCATTGACACCGTTGCCATCACCTTTCTTAGGGTGCAGACTCAAAGAACACACACAAGCGCGCGCGCGCACACACACACACACGCACGCACGCACGCACACTTTAACGGAAAAAGATACGCGAGGCTATGAGAATTAGGGAGAGGCACCAATAAATCAAC
Source organism: Lamellibrachia luymesi (assembly GCA_009193005.1). Lineage (NCBI taxonomy): Eukaryota > Metazoa > Annelida > Polychaeta > Sabellida > Siboglinidae > Lamellibrachia > Lamellibrachia luymesi. The sequence continues at coordinate 73,366 of SDWI01001621.1, read as the reverse complement.
CAAGACGGCGGATACAACATTCCGGCGATCTTCACGGACCTCCTGTCACGTGGCAACTAACAGCCAGGTCACATGACATCGGACTACAGCGCATTCTAGCGCTGCTGAAGGGACGGTAATTGTGCCAAAAGCTCCCTTGTGCACAACAAGGATTTTGACAGGTAACAAACTTATTTTTTAATATCACCTTTCCTGTTTGACGACGCAAGCGAAGATGAAACAGAAGATAAGCATGCAGACGGAGAAGATGACGACGAAGGCCGTTAAGAAATCCCAATTACCCGTGTCACTACTTTCGACCTTCTTCCTCTTTTCCCGTGGTTTGACTTTCATTGACTTTGCTGTTGGCTTGACTGAAAAGCGTTAGGAATATTCCGTCAGACACTGCGTGATGATTAAACGGCGATGGTGTCCGATGGTACTGTTTGTTGTTGAGAGCACTGGCTACACAAACGCTTTCGCGTGTATTTATTTATTTGCCAAGAAATATTACAAGGCAAGAGATACGTAGAAAGTGAATTTTAATGCGACATCATCATTATATTTATTTTTCATGGCAATTCTGGTGTATGCCTGGCTCGTTTACATGACTCACGTTTACAGAATCTGATATATCTGCCATGGATGTCTATCAAGCAAATACACGTGAAGGTGGATGATTCGTTATTGAAGCAAATGCCACCATTTACACATATTCCTTCCGTACACATATTCGTGGTGTTTGCTGAAACAATACAAACGATTGACTCTATGCTAATGGCCATAATAAAGAAAATAATATTATTAATAACAATGACGACAACAATAACAACAGAACAACAACTAAACACACAACAAATGTGTAATAAATAGTGATTCGCGAACCACTCCCGTTGTTAGCTGGATACACACGGCTGTACACATTGGTTGCAATAACGACCCGTGAAGACTGATAATTAATACACAGCTACACACGTTGGTTGCAAGGACGACCCGTGAATGCTGATAATTAACATAAGGCTACACACATTTTTCAGGTTGCTCATCTTCCTCACTTTGCTCACGTCGGGTGCATTTTGTTCCCGTGTAACCCGGGTAGCACAAGCAGCGGTAGCCGGTATCTTTAGAGCCATCCCGCGCACACAGCGCACCGTTGGCACAGTCATGTATCTCACACGGGTTGTAATCATCTGGCACGCAAATACATTTCGCACATCTTGTTTATTAATGACTTCATTTTGCGATATCTAAGCTAACATTGGTGTCACAAGAACATGTAAGGTATCGCCTAAGACAATTACCGGTTTTATTTCCCTACATATTATGTCATAACTACTTATTTGGATCCAGGAAGGAGCAGTGTGCGTGTTGGCTCGTGTACTATTAATCGATACAATGGCTATAAACTACTATAAATAATGGATATTATATACCAGGTGTTTTCCTTGAGTTTAGCAATGCGTTTGATACTGTTGATCATAGAGTATTGCTTGACAAATTAGACTATTATGACATCAGAGGTATTGCACTAACTTAGTTTGAAAGTTATCTACATAATATGATGTGTAACATTTAACGGAGCATCTAACCTTAGGCCTATTTGCCGTGGAGTCCTTTATAGCTCAATCATAGGATCATCGCTATTTTTCATCTATATTAATGACATAATTAATCTTTTTGCTATTCTGTTCGCGGATGCAAATAAACGTGTTTCAAATGCTTTCAGTATTTGTATTCATGATCAAGCAATTAACTATGTTCCTGGAAAAACGTTTTAAGGAATGGTAATATTCTCTAGTCCCGGTCTCCCCATGCACGCTGCACTGTATATAGAAACTACAATAATTATAGGTGTTGGAGGAATAGCGAATAAAGCCAGAAACATGACAGAAATCTGCAGTGCAAAAGAAGGTTGCTCCTACTTTCACAATCCTTGCCGTAGAACGGTTCGACACACTTGCAACTGTAGCCGTTGATATGTTCCTCACACGTGCCGCCGTTCTCACACGGAGCGAAGGCGCAGTTGAGTTTCACTGAAGCAAGTTCTGACCGTGCGACTGCTGCTATATTAAAAATATGATCACGAATGAGTTCATACGTTGACGTGTGAAATGGAGTAGCTCTTTATGTTTGACACATCCATGAATAACCATAGTAAAACAATCAATATAATTCTATAACAATTCTATGGAAATCTGTATAATTTTATAGTCGAATTTTGCATAAAAAATTATAGAATACTACATATTCTATAGAAATAGTTTATGTTTATTTAAATTTTTTATAGAGTTGTACATAATGTTATGTAATTTTACGGAGCATAACAGAATATTGTATAGAAAACAATAGAAACTACAAATTATAAAGCTATATCCGCCAAAATCCTATGTAATATTTAAAAAAAAAATTGCCAAATATTCCATAACAAAATCGATGTATGTTTTGCTAAGGGAACACTGGTCGGCAGTGTTTCCAGAGCCGATCATTTATCTCCTGTGAGAAGGAATTATGGTATATGCAGTTCACCAACTTAGCGCCGTACGTAACACATTTCAAGCTTCATATTCAAAGATATCTAGTTGCATTTCACGATAACGTAACTTCACCAAAATAATGATGCACATTGGCGTTTGTTTAATTTGATTAGCATGTTGTTCCAGTTGATGTCTTTTTGACTGACATTGCATATCTCACGCTGAATCACATACTATATAAGATATACCAGTTGTATCTTACATAAAATATAATCGCCGGTGAAAGGAATCACAGACAGGTCAACAACTAGACACAGCGACTGCAATGGACGTGGTGAAGATCAAATCATATTTGAAACAAACCCAGCATGTTTTATAGTTGTATGGACAGTGCTATGTTATTTGTAATCTCAAATGATCGACACAACGTTTTCACCCATTCCGAAATCGAGCAAAGCCTTTATTTATATTCATTGTATGCCGTCCCTATATGCCACTGTGCTGCACTTACTCTCACAGTCTGTGCCCACGTAGCCTGTTGCACACGTGCACCGGTAGGAGCGCCACGTCCGAGTGCAAGTGCCGCCATGCTGGCAAACGTTCGGAGTACATGGCGAGTATACTGGCGAGAGGGAAGAAATATTATTGTATTTACATACGTACACACGCACAGAGACGGGCACATGAATCTTTCTATCTCGCAAGACAATGGTTTGTGCCGTGGTTGTCAATTCCGCATTGTGCATATCTTGGTGTGACTCACGATATGAAATATTTAGGAATACGACCGTCACCCACCCGCTGAACGTGGCCGCATTTATAATGTGCTGAATGAGAAAGCACGCCCCACGACCTCTATGCTCGTGACTCTATCCTGCCAGGAAATGCTGAGGATGCTTCTGTAGATGAACGGGAACACTGCTGTGGACGAGTGCGATGAGGTCATATACCTGGTGTACACGCAGTTAGGTGTTTTCGACCAGATTATCATGGCTCCACAATTTCCTGCTCAGCTTGGACATGACTGCTGCAGCTTTTCTACACTTGTCAATTGTGAGAAATTATTGGTGTTTGCGGAGCCAAGTTATTACGTTGTCGATATTGATCGATGATGGCCCAACAACATGTTGTCCCATAGCATCTGTCTTTTTGACGCTGATGATCAACCCAAAGTCTTTGCAGCAGTGGGAGGGTCGGATAATATAAATAAAAAGTCACATGTTCAGCTAAAGCACACACATTTTGGGTATACATATATGTGTGTGTTCTTGTGTGATATGGCCGCCTCATGCACACGACATACGTTACTTACCCGAGCAGTCACCTCTCACGTATCCCTTGGGGCAGACACAATGGTAATGCTGGGGTAACGTATCACAAGTTCCGCCATTCTTACACACATTCGTTGTCCCGTAGCAGTGGTCGGTCTCTATTGCGTGAACAAGGTTAAATGTTTTTCAAACACATAAGGGTCGGTATAAAAATAATTTTTTTAATAAACCAGTACAAAGTTGTTTATAAAATGTTAATCTTTCAATTGATAATAATGTATAGATGTAACTGTATCTTCAAATGACACAATATTATTATATTGAGAGATGACATTACTAGGATTGACCGCTGTTGCTTGACTACGGGAGAAGTGGTGTTAGAAATGACGCCACGTTAATGCACTGTGACGTCACACATCCTAAACGCCCCAAAACGCATTTTCAAGGCTAATGCAATTATTAATTCGCCTGGGATCAAATATATAGCATTATGCCTATTATATTACAAGACACAACATTGTACACGCACGCGTATGCAAACATGCAATACTGCAATACACAATGTTAATCCCTAGTGATGGCAGACCTAATTATGTAAGACGACGGTGTTACCTGAACAGACCCGCCCGTAGAACCCGTCCGCACACAGACAGAAGACAGTGGCGCTTGGAGTCTGAAGACACGAGGCGCCATTCTCGCACATATCGCATGTGATGTCTCCTGTATAACAACCTTATACAATATGTTTGCCACTCGCCACATTTGGCGAATCGGCCAAACATGTGACGAATTGGTATCAGTAATATTTTTTCTTCTATTTTCGCAATAAATCTCTCATGGCCAGGATCAACCCGAAAATGAGATTTGACAAAATTCTGCAGCAATCGTTAGTTTTATGTATCCGAATAACTCAAATAGTGTGCTGATTTTCAATAATATTCCAGTCAACGATAATGAAATCGAAAGAAGCATCATTTAGGAAACACACAATAACGGAGCAGAGATATAGGCATAGCAAGAAATATATATAACAGTTTTCCCGAAGAGAGTGGTTAGAATATTGAAGAGAAAAACGTAAAGACGTCAAGGAGTGAGATGTGCTGGTAGTTCAGGACGTTGGGAACAGGTGTGATAATAAAAAGAGAAAATGCAAATAACCACACAGGCCTTCACACACACAGTGTTTGCTAAAGGGATGGGTGTGCGTGCGGTCATGGGTGTGCGTGCGGTCATGGGTGTGCGTGCGGTCATGGGTGTGCGTGCGGTCATGGGTGTGCGTGCGGTCATGGGTGTGTGTGTGCGGTCATGGGTGTGCGTGCGGTCATGGGTGTGCGTGCGGTCATGGGTGTACGCGGTCATCGGTGTGTGTGTGCAGTCATGGGTGTGCTTGCGTACACTTGCACCTATGATAAGGCTGGTGCAGAACCTCCACAAGTGGTCTCTGTCGAAGTTGTCTGTCGTAGCGCACCAGGCTTCCCTGCCAACCGGTGTTATACACTCATTACGTTGCACGTCGTTGTAGATGAACGGGAACACGCAGTCAGCACCTCCGCCATTGCCGCCGATAGTTGACTCTGTGGTCGAAGGAGAGAAGATATAAGTAACCCACAGAGGGAGGGAGGGAGGGAGAGGGAGTGATAATTGTAACCGTTTTTGAAGCAGAAATAGACAAATTCCAACGAATGCAATGCGGCGAAGATCACGAATGTGTTAACACCATGAGAGGATTAGGGTAAGACATCATCTCGCCACTGCTCTTTCTGGTCGTCATTGACTAGGTGATGAGGAAAGCCACTAGTGATCAACCAAGAGAACTCGCATGGGGACTAACTTCGCCGACGACATTGGCCTCCTTTCCTTCCACCAAAAGGACACCCACGAAAAAATGGACAATGTAAGCAACACAGCAGAAACCGTTGGTCTCACGATACACTCAAGCAATATCAAGCGGCACAAGAAAGACCACCGCGAAAGGGAAAGCATTAGAAGAGGTGAACGACTTCAAGTATCTTGGCAGCTTCACCCCCAGCAGACAGCAACATTGAAAAAGAAACATCCACAAAGATCGGCAGCACAAGCCTTCAAAAGACTCACCAACATCTGAAAATCCACTACTCTCCACATCAAGACCAAACTGAAAACATACAGATCCAACGTCCATTCAGTACAACTGTCTGCGTCAGATACATGGAGGACAAACAAGAAGATAGAGAGCAGCCTCAGACATTTTGAGGGAAGACGCCTCAGATGAATCCTCAAAATACGTCGGGAGGAGCGAGGGACAAACAACGAGGGACAAACAACGAGGGACAAACAACGAGAGACAAACAACGAGGGACAAACAGCGAGGGACAAACAACGAGGGACAAACAACGAGGGACAAACAGTGACATCGAATCGCAGAATGTACGAACGTCAACAACATCGTCGATGAGATGAATTAGAGAAGGTGGAGATGCCTCGGCCATGTTCTCCGCATGGACAGGAATGGCCTTGTACAAAGAGATTATAGAACGCACCAACATCAACTACATCATCGCTGAGGTGAAGTAGAGAGGGTGGATATGCTTTGGCCATGTTCTCCGCATGAACATAAATAGTCTTTGCGCCGCTCTAATATGGAAGAAAGAGAAGAGGCAGACCACTGGGCACCTGAAGAACTGTCGAAGAACAGACGAAGATAGCTGGGAAGACCTGAGTAGAACTTCCTCCGGCCAGCACAGCCCAAGGCCGTGCTGGCCGGAGGAAAATAGTTAGCGCCTCACTAATTCTTTCAGTTAAATTCGAACAAGGGTTATGGGATATAATGGAAGCTTAATCATGAGTACAAGCTATTTTATACATTTGTTATATACACTACTACAATCTGAACTCACTTACTTAAGCAGATCAGCAACACGTTCCACCAGAGTAGTAGTAGTATCACTGCAATTATAAATGGAACACTGCAAACAATGTTGCCGAATATATATATACTATATACTGTACATAGTGTTGACGAATATACGTGTGTGTATATATATATATTTATGTATGTATATTTTACAACACTATA
>SDWI01001621.1:22897-50634 GCA_009193005.1 Lamellibrachia luymesi | reverse complement strand
GACACGGGTGTAGGCTAGTATCGACACGGGTGTAGGCTAGTATCGACACGGGTGTAGGCTAGTATCGACACGGGTGTAGGCTATGTCTATCAGAAATGCCCCCATACTTCTTCGCCGCAAGAAAAGTTTATGGAACGGTAACTGGTCGGATGTGTACATTGAGTCAACTTTCATGCGCTACTGTCATGGCCCACGTGGAATCGTTGGAATTACGATGAAATCATTTGCACTGAAGAAATGGGCCTACAGTATGCATGTCAGATTGTCCATGATCTTACAGATTTGTCGGAGGGTCACACGGTAACAGATGCGACTACCCACAAGGATGAGAAGCCATCTCGTATACGATCGGCTGAGGATGACAGAGAAAGAATAAGGGAACAGCTGCAGTCCTGCATTGATCCTCTCGATCCGGCCGATCATCCGGATAGGGTCATCAACATTGTCACTGGCAGAATTGGGCCAGAGAAGGTGAATGCGCGAAATGCGGTTGAAATAGGAAGAACACAGATGCGTTCCTATGAAGAAAGCTGGCCAGAAGGATTCAATGCTACGTTGTCTAAAGAGGTCGTGACCATGGCAGTGACACGGGAAGTCTTACGAGTGGGAGTATATGCGATGTAAATAATAATCTACTCGAGGGTGATAAGAATGCAACAATCTTGCGACATCAAGCTCAGTGACGTTCTGCAGTGTGAACTTGCACCGATGCCGGCATCAATGTTCGCAGAGAATGGAGAGATGAGAATAGCAAAGAAAAAGGCGACACTAAAGAAGAATCTCCAGGTAGAAACCCCATCGAGACTGGTTCCCCAGCCTGATGTTACCATCATTGATGGCTGTGCGATCCTCTGGGTCTTTCACTGGCCTAACAAGGGAACAGTGCGAAACTTTGTGGACAGTTTCACTAGCTTCGTCTTTGGGGAGGCAGAAAAGTGTGATATATACTTGGAATTGAGCAGATACCATGCTTTTAGCATCCAGAACGGAACACGATTAGCTAGAGCTGGCCAACAGGCTAGCAGACACCACAGGCTGAGTCTGCAGACCCCGCTGCCACTCCAGAAGGTTGTTCTTACTGCGACGGAAAACAAGGTTCAGCTGATTTAAATAATTTGTCAGCATTTGATTGCGGCGAGTCAAAAAGGAAAGCCGACCAACCACAGGCTCGTCGTTACAGGCCAGGAATCTTCCCCGACGGAGATTCATCGAGGGTTGCAAAGGCGTCGTGACGATCTGAAGACGACACACGAGGAGGCAGATGTCATCATGATTCAGCAATGATTCAGCATGATTCATCGAGGGTTGCAAAGGCGTCGTGACGATCTGAAGACGACACACGAGGAGGCAGATGTCATCATGATTCAGCAATGATTCAGCATGATTCATCGAGGGTTGCAAAGGCGTCGTGACGATCTGAAGACGACACACGAGGAGGCAGATGTCATCATGATTCAGCAATGATTCAGCATGATTCATCGAGGGTTGCAAAGGCGTCTTGACGATCTGAAGACGACACACGAGGAGGCAGATGTCATCATGATTCAGCAAGTCGCCATAGTTGCCAACGACGGAGTGGAAAGCATCAAAGTCCTTTGTGATGATACATATGTATTTATCTTGCTTGTGAACTTCAACTTCAATGCAGTCTGACAATGAAAAGTTGCCAACGACGGAGTGGAAAGCATCAAAGTCCTTTGTGATGATACATATGTATTTATCTTGCTTGTGAACTTCAACTTCAATGCAGTCTGACAATGAAAAGCACCAGTTCAGGGCGAGCTGTGATAAATATTGGGGCCACTGCAAGAAAACATGAAGGAATCGTCAGCTGCACACACACACACTCTCTCTCTCTCTCTCTCTCTCTCTCTCTCTCTCTCTCTCTCTCTCTCTCTCTCCGAATGCGACACAGTTGCGCTGTTGTGGGGCAGATGGAAAGGAACCGCTATAAAGGCGCTAGAAGCTGGCCACGCTCTTCGCAAACTTGGTGCGTTTAATGCGTGTATCGACGAGGTGGTTGCTGGTGTCACTGGGTTTATCGCTGCGTGTTATGGAAGCAAGGAAAGAAACAGCATGACTGATGTTCGCAAAGACGTGTGGGCTACAGAGATGGGGAAGCCAAAGGTCACAACAACACCAGACCTGAAGGTTCTGCCATCTACTACCGAAACCTTTGAACAAAAACGTACGTCGCGATCATATCCAGACGGCAACATGGAAGTCGGCTGTCAAGTCGGAACCACCAACTTTGGATCCAACAAAGTACGGCTGATGAAGCATCGGGGTCACTAATTCCGACTATGTTGCCGCCTAATGTCTCCTTAATTGGTTTATGCAAAAATGCTCACGAGTGCCAGTCTGGCGTCCGTCGGATTATTTTCTTGGAAGGTTTGAATGTCACAAAAATGCAAAAAAAACATCGTGCAGACCTCAATGCACGCTTCATTGGCCAACGCCCGGACTGCTACTGCGTCTTGTGTCCTACAGTTAAGGCTTTCGTTGCCCCCCGTTTTATCGGCGATACGATACTTCGCCCCCGAAACGTCATGACTGATCCCGGGCTGGCTTGCCCAACGCGCAAATCGCTTTCATTAACATTTTCTTAAATCTGGACTACGAAAAAGTAATCAAACTACGTTTTCGAATACTGAGATTAGAGATAGGACAATAATCATTCAGGTAATTTTTGAACAGAGTTTTTTAATAAGACGATTTACAAGAGCGTGTTGGTTATGTTCCCCGTGATAATGTGGCACCAAATTGCTTCCTTTTTCAAGGCTGAGGTCTCTCAGACAGGATGATCTGGTGACACATTGGCTAGTGCACCGTGAATTACAATGCACGGCCTATGGCAAGTAGGCCCTACGAATTAGGCCCTACGGATTAGGCCCTACGGATTAGGCGCTACGAATTAGGCCCTACAGATTAGGCGCTACGAATTAGGTCCTACGGACTAGGCCCTACGGATTAGGCGCTACGAATTAGGTCCTACGAATTATGCCCTACGGATTAGGCGCTACGAATTAGGTCCTACGGATCAGGCGCTACGGATTAGGTCTACGGATTAGGTCCTACGGATCAGGCGCTACGGGTTAGGCCCTACGGATTAGGCCCTACAGCGGTTCGTCGTATTACAAAACACTATAGTCAACAGCTGCACTATTTTGTGTCGGTCGATTAGTGTATTAAGACTTTTCCGTTGCCAACATGTTGGCGACTACTTTTCAGTTGGCAACTCAAATGTAGTCATTATGTGTATGTTCTCCACCAACCGTTTTTTCCACCAACAATTTTCCACCAACAGGCAACACCTTTTTGGACATCTGGCATCTGAAAAATCGGTCGGTCGACAGTTGGCCGATGGGTAATTGCCAAATTTTTGTCGGCAGACAAATTGTTGGCGACTAAAAGTCGATATATGTATGGCGAGCTTTACATTTACATTATTGTGCTAATATATAAATATGTTCATGGCATGTATTTAATCATAGACAATATATCATTCGATCTGAGAATGAATACTGGGCGGAAGCACAACTCGACCCATAATTATATATCGCAGGTATATCGCTAGTTGACCGTAAACCGCATGTGTAGTTGTCAATATTCGCTCCGATAAGATCGACAAGGAATAAACCACGTAGAGTGCAATGTGTTAATTGGAGTAAATCATCATTAACTCTGTCAATCATTTTACAGAGGACCCTTTACTGGTGTCTCTGATCGCAGGAAGTGTCCGGTTTTATATACTCCAATATGACAGCTACAAAGGTGCTGGTCTATTGTTATGTGTCCAGAAAACCACGGCACAGCGTCCAATCCAGAATACACCGCAGCATTCAAATGCTGACATGCGTGTCGCGTAGCGTGACGAACGCCTTGTGCGTGCGGGTGTGAATTCGTGCGTGCAGGTGTACGATCGCTATCCGTACAACAAGGTGTCGGATTGTTGTCATAGTCATTTTCTTTGGCTTATTAACTGGAATTGTGGTGACTGAACGTAAAATCAAAATGTTCCTAATGGAACAGACACAATACCGTTGACACACTAGACATCGTTTTCTTGCAACCGGTTGCAACCGGTTGAGATTTGCTATCGGGACGGGATTTTTCACCGTTGACTCACTACACCCGCAGACGCTGGAACCGAACGCTAGAATCCTAAAAATAACCCCCGTCACCAATGCCCACCGGGATTGATTGCTAACCTTGACCCACGTGGCGTTCGTTCGACGACAAAATGGATTCCGAAGCAGACGCGTCTACCGGCAACGAGGAATGTAAACCGTCGAACATTAATTGGACGAATACCGAAGTATCGGCAATCATTGACATTTGGGCGAATGTTGAAATCCAGGGGCAGCTGGATGGAATGCGTCGAAACAAGAGAGTTTTCTAACGTATCTCTGAAGAAATGGCGGCGCGTGGTTTCACGCGTTCTTTCAAGCTGTGCAGAAATAAAATAAAATGGTTGAAGCACGAATACAAGCGAGTCATTGACAACAATAACAGGTCAAGGATGTCCCGCTCCTTTTTGTGTCCATGTTGTGCAGATCATGTGACTGCCTGATGACGCGTAGCAACGCTGACGCGTCCACGAGTAACTTGACACGTATCAAGCCGAGGCTAACCGAAAGCCGCTGCCACTTTTGTGCTACACTTGCAATAAGCGGTTAGGATCCATCCGATAGACAATTTCCGTCCTGCTCGCGAGCAGGACGTAGTGATGGAACGGTTGGAACCGATAGGGCCAAAAAGTTGGAGACACACTAGACATCTCTATCGGTTGCAACCGGTTGCAACCGATAGAGATGTGTTTCAACGGTATAAGTGACGAACTGCATTACATATTGCTGGAACAGTTACGAAAGAACAATGGCAAGATTTCGTTTGAATTACCATGCACGGCATATGGTAGTTACAGCAGTTCGTTGTAATGTAATGTAATGCGACTTCTACTAGATTGAATGATATACAGACGTACGCACTCATGGACACGCGCACAAACATCCACATTTCAATGTATCGGGCAATAAAAGAGTAAAAAAAATTCACAAGATTGCCATCCAAGGCAAAACACCCAGAATGCAAGTGAACAAGGAAGCCATTGGCTTATCGAGACTCCAACAATGCTCATCTATGCGCTCTTCTGAGATATTTGTCAATTTTGTTTGACGCTGCTAGCACTTACAGTAGCTGACACCGGTACGCTAGGTTTCACAAGTGAAATAAAGAATTCATACGTCGCGGTTAAATAATTTTTTTTCTTTCAGTCATTGTCAGCACACAACTCGCTGGCTGGGTCATCATTACGAGCCGCCCGAGCGTTGTTACAGTTGTAACAACTTGCCACAATACAATTGTAACAACTTTCCCCAAACACAATGTTTACAGTTGAACGCACGTGGACGATAACAAATCCTGAATTTCAGTTTAACTTCTACTTGGCATAACCCCTTATACTATATAGTAGACATGTTTCAAGTTTCCTTCATCAAACATAAATTGCGTGAGATGATATTATGTGGATATACCAAAAAAAGTGTTATGTGGTTAAAAAGTCATTTTTGTCCATACCTTGTTAATATCGTATTATTAACTCCTGTCGATGGCATTTCCATAAGTGTGCTATGTTTTCGTAAAACGACTATGTAACAACTGACACACTCCCCTATATACATTCTATGAGCGATTTTATAGATAATAGACGTCTCATGATGAATACTAGGCGGAGACCAAACTCGTCGCGTAATTACATGGCACAAGGCGAACTGCTTGTTAACCATTAGCAGCATATGGTTAGCTGGCCATACGATATCCGCACCGATAACTTCAACAATGCAACGAGGGCAGCAGTCCTAACATGACTTACTGGCCAACTTTTGATGCATGTGTCGCGCAAGCGTAGACTGAGTGGTTGCGTGCGGGTGTGACTGTGCACAGATGTTCGTTAGCAAATGTTCTACCTCCGTGGTCTATACAACAAGGTGTATGATTTGTGTCACTAGGTCATCTACGGAGACAGTTCGTTGCCGATAATCACTTCCCTTGGCTTGGTAAATGGAATAGCGGTGTTTGAACGTTATAGATGGGGGACTCCAGACCTCAAGTGGGACTGCCACTCGAGTCGCACTTCTACAAGACTTGAGACTTGATTTAGGACTGACTTGGGGCTTGTCAGTCAAAGACTTGATAATTCATTTCGATACTTTATTATTGCTATTATCATTGTGTGTGTGCGTGTGTGTGTGCGTGCGTGCGTGCGTGCGTGTGTGCGTGCGTGCGTGCGTATAATTGAGATTTGAGCAAAACCCTGCTGTCTTTACACTTAACCTAAACTTCGACCGATGCAGGTTCTGCGAATGAAAGACACTGACACTGACCTCGGAGTCGATGCCTACCTGTATTAGATGTATGACACTGACACTTAGCCTCGGAGTTGATGCCTACCTGTATTAGACGTATGACACTGACACTTAGCCTCGGAGTTGATGCTTACCTGTATTAGATGTAAGACACTGACACTGACCTCGGAGTCGATGCCTACCTGTATTAGATGCATGACACTGACACTTAACCTCGGGGTCGATGCCTACCTGTATTAGATGCATAGTCACTGACACTTAACCTCGGGGTCGATGCCTACCTGTATTAGATGCATGACACTGACACTGACCTCGGAGTCGATGCCTACCTGTATTAGATGTAAGACACTGACACTGACACTGACCTCGGGGTCGATGCCTACCTGTATTAGATGTAAGACACTGACACTTAACCTCGGGGTCGATGCCTACCTGTATTAGATGTATGACACTGACATTTAGCCTCGGAGTCGACGCCTACCTGTATTAGATGTATGACACTGACACTGACCTCGGGGTCGATGCCTACCTGTATTAGATGTATGACACTGACACTTAGCCTCGGGGTCGATGCCTACCTGTATTAGATGTATGACACTGACACTGACCTCGGGGTCGATGTCTACCTGTATTAGATGTATGACACTGACACTTAACCTCGGAGTCGATTCCTACCTGTATTAGATGTATGACACTGACACTGACCTCGGAGTCGATGCCTACCTGTATTAGATGTATGACACTGACACTGACCTCGGTGTCGATGCCTACCTGTATTAGATGTATGACACTGACACTGACCTCGGGGTCGATGCCTACCTGTATTAGATGTATGACACTGACACTTAGCCTCGGGGTCGATGCCTACCTGTATTAGATGTATGACACTGACACTTAGCCTCGGGGTCGATGCCTACCTGTATTAGATGTATGACACTGACACTTAGCCTCGGGGTCGATGCCTACCTGTATTAGATGTATGACACTGACACTTAGCCTCGGGGTCGATGCCTACCTGTATTAGATGTATGACACTGACACTTAGCCTCGGGGTCGATGCCTACCTGTATTAGATGTATGACACTGACACTTAGCCTCGGGGTCGATGCCTACCTGTATTAGATGTATGACACTGACACTTAGCCTCGGGGTCGATGCCTACCTGTATTAGATGTATGACACTGACACTTAGCCTCGGGGTCGATGCCTACCTGTATTAGATGTATGACACTGACACTTAGCCTCGGGGTCGATGCCTACCTGTATTAGATGTATGACACTGACACTTAGCCTCGGGGTCGATGCCTACCTGTATTAGATGTATGACACTGACACTTAGCCTCGGGGTCGATGCCTACCTGTATTAGATGTATGACACTGACACTTAGCCTCGGGGTCGATGCCTACCTGTATTAGATGTATGACACTGACACTTAGCCTCGGGGTCGATGCCTACCTGTATTAGATGTATGACACTGACACTTAGCCTCGGGGTCGATGCCTACCTGTATTAGATGTATGACACTGACACTTAGCCTCGGGGTCGATGCCTACCTGTATTAGATGTATGACACTGACACTTAGCCTCGGGGTCGATGCCTACCTGTATTAGATGTATGACACTGACACTTAGCCTCGGGGTCGATGCCTACCTGTATTAGATGTATGACACTGACACTTAGCCTCGGGGTCGATGCCTACCTGTATTAGATGTATGACACTGACACTTAGCCTCGGGGTCGATGCCTACCTGTATTAGATGTATGACACTGACACTTAGCCTCGGGGTCGATGCCTACCTGTATTAGATGTATGACACTGACACTTAGCCTCGGGGTCGATGCCTACCTGTATTAGATGTATGACACTGACACTTAGCCTCGGGGTCGATGCCTACCTGTATTAGATGTATGACACTGACACTTAGCCTCGGGGTCGATGCCTACCTGTATTAGATGTATGACACTGACACTTAGCCTCGGGGTCGATGCCTACCTGTATTAGATGTATGACACTGACACTTAGCCTCGGGGTCGATGCCTACCTGTATTAGATGTATGACACTGACACTTAGCCTCGGGGTCGATGCCTACCTGTATTAGATGTATGACACTGACACTTAGCCTCGGGGTCGATGCCTACCTGTATTAGATGTATGACACTGACACTTAGCCTCGGAGTCGATGCCTACCTGTATTAGATGTAAGACACTGACACTGACCTCGGGGTCGATGCCTACCTGTATTAGATGTAAGACACTGACACTTAGCCTCGGAGTCGATGCCTACCTGTATTAGATGGGCATGCACGACTGTAGCATGTTTTATTGCAGTGATAATTCACACGTAAACCAAAGAGTTGTTGACCACTTGGGACGGACAAAGAATTGGTTTGGACTTGCGTTCTGATGACTTGGAACTTTACATCTTGGTAAGGCTACATATTTTTGAGACTTTCCTTAAGCTGACAACATCCACTTGGACTCGAAGAAAAACTATTTCCAACAGCACTGCCGAAGGTTGTGGCAGAACGTAACGGTGTTGATATATTGTAAAGCACTTTATAATTACATATGTCACAAAGTGCCACGTCACTACGCTTACTGCAGGTTATTAAGATTACATTGAAACATAGGAGTGGTCCATGTGCCGAGCCTACTGATATAATCACCGTTTTAGCCGATGAACGTGTTAAGCACCCAATCGTTGTTGCTTTCAATCCTTGCACGAAGCTGCCTGTGACTCATCTGTGTACTTAAACGTTTGATAACAATCAGTAACTACTGGCCACACAAGGTACCACGAATCTGAGATGGCTCCGTTGCACGCTAGGTTTCACAAGATAGTCACTCTGTTTACGTTACTCTATTTACGCAATATGCACGCACTCACGCACTCACGCACACACGCACGCACACACGCTAGATTATAGTAAGATAGTTTTGTTCAGAATCGACTGCACATTGTGTTATGCAGTTACTTCAGTTTGTTTAAGCAGGCGCCCTGTACGGTTTCTTACAGGACGTGACACGGGAGTAGTTACACCGGCGTGAGCAACTGCGATAGAGATCACGTGATACATGGTTATTACACAGTCGTTACCTCGAACTTGGTCAACAATGCTGAATAGTGCCGCTGTTTTAAAATGATGTACCAATTAACAATGGAACAGTGGAAAGGCGTGCTCGTCCAACGTTGCCCCACAAAAGTGTATCCATGAAAATCACAAGTCATCTAAATTTACCTGGTAATATATTGTATACATTGAAGGAAACAAACTAGGGTAGACACTTCTAAAATTACGCATTTACATAAAAAGGAGTTTCACGACGTGCCCAGTGACGTGTACCGTCTTGCAACTAGTGTTGTGTGGGTCTCGACGCCCATTTATTTGTGGTTCCCGTGTGGGAGACTGGGAGGTGGAGACTTGTACGGGGAAAGGGGAAATCTTTTTAAAACATGAAATGCTCCAAACATGGGTCAATCACAAGCGATTACATAACAGAGCAAGTTTTGTTGCAGGACCAGAAACTACGACTGTACTCAACACACGCAAGTGGACAATGGACATTAGATACAGTTGAACTGAGAATACCAAGAATGTGGGACTTTATCACTGATAACAAGTGTTGTGATGGTCTGCAACAATGGAAATCACAGAGCGGAACAAACCTGTTTGGCTTATAACAGTCGCAATCCGTGGACCGAGACAGTGTCGCCGAGAGTCTCTGAGCGCAACTGTTCGCTCGCAGCAACCTTTCGTCGAGTAAAACAGTGGAAGCAAGACACCTTCGTGACGGGTTAGCGCTTGAATTCGCCAGGCAGAGATGGTAAGTCACGGATTGTTATATTTCGTTTTGCTCTTTGTAATGGCGATGCATGTTATCTTAGTAAATTTCAGGTCAGTTTCCGCGGTATGGGTGTTGGCATTGTTTGTCGTGGTTACCTTTCGCAGTGTTCGCATCGATTCGTACCATCACCAATACCATGTCAACACGATTTCTGCAGGTGGTCTCGCTTTAACCGCTGTGGGGCTTTCTATCAATGAAATGAGTTGCATTTAAGTATAATTAATTAATTAATTAATTAATTAATTGCCTGCAATTCTTATTGATTTTCTGAAACTTTACGCTTTTACAGGGTATGCGCGTTGAACGAGGCGTTTTTGTATTACGGGATACGATGCGTGTTTGTCAAATGGATTTCGAATGACAGAAATCAGTTCAACACACATATGGGTTAGTTTGCGGGTGTTACGGATTCATGTTGCTAGTCTTACACGTGTGCACCGCTCACGGTTGACATGTTTGATATGCACAGTTGTGGTTGCGAGAAGATTCTCCGTAGAAATCTCTGTTACTGTTCTCAAACCTGCGCCGGATGTCCCACGGGGTGCCCCACGATACACCTAAGGCCGGGAGTGATTAGAAGAGGTTACCTGGCACGAACAGTTTAGTTCAGTGCCCGATCCCCTGAGCAGCATCCTCAATATAGAAAATCACCGACAACAAATAAATCTGGGGTAATTCCCGAATCCGTCGCCCATATATTTACATCATATTTTGTAGTATTGCAAGCAGTGGCGTATTTAGGAGGGTGGGGGCATTGGGTCGTGGGCCATTTGGCTTATACATTATATGGTTTTTCCGTATGTAACCTATTGCGGTGCTACGTGGTAGCATGGTAAAATAAATTGTAACTAAGCTTGACCCCCTCCTCCCAATCCCCCTCCTCCCACCCCTCCCCACCCCCTCCTCCCACCCCTCCCCACCCCCTCCTCCCAACACCCTCCACCACCCCCCACTTTGTCCTCCCTCTTTGTGCAAGATCATAGATGCGTCATTGATAGTGCAGCCAAGTTGGTGAACAACGGATTTTTTTTAAGCAGAAGCTTTCGTACATTCTTGACAACTGTAGCTAATGTCTTTACACATAGCTGTGTGCTCGTGACTTCGTTATTATCTTGGGTGTATTATTGTTCAAACCGGCACTCACGTCTATTGTACAGCTCCTGACAAAGGGTAATACCATCCCCCGTAGATACTAACAAAGGCGATCAATATCATTCCAAATACTCACGCTACTCGGAGACATGGCTGCTCATATAAAATGTTAAAAACACACTCTCTCGTCTGTCTCGTGTTGCTGAACTTTCGGGGTGGGTATTATATAGAAGTTCGCTTCATTTTGTACCAGATTTGGATACGTTCAGAGTTTTGTATTTTTAACAAGATTTAAAGGCAAATGCCCATATGGCATGGCAAGTGAACAAGGAAGCCATTGGCTTATCGAGAGTCCAACAATGCTCATCTATGTGTAACCCGAGCTCCTGAGATATGTGTCAACCTTATTTTTAAACATATTCACGCTGCTAGAAATGATACAATATGAAGAATTTTTTTCCCATTCATATATTTTCCTCTGTGAGAACAAGTACTTCCTGATATCCGATATACACTGATCCTTTACTGATCCTTTACTAATAGTACCTCATGTCCTCTAGTTCTACTATCTTTCTTGAGTGAGAAAAAATATTTCTATCAATATTTTCATACCCATTCAATATTCAATCAAAAACATAAATTTGACCTCCACGTAACCTCCTTGTCTCTGGGGTTGAGAAACCACATTCTTTTAGGCGTTCTTCATAATTAAGCCGTCTTACCTCCAGGGGCCGTGTTGCCCCAGGTTACCCTACTGCATGACGACCTGGGCGTGAGCATCACGAAGCTGCTTGATGCGCCGCCGCCGGAACTGTCTCGGACGCAGACAGAAAGTGTCCCTGTCCGGAGCTGTCCTGTCTCCGCCCCCCCCCGCAACCCTATCACACTTGATGGGGTATCTCACCTACCACTGTCTACAACGTCCCCCCCCACAACCCCTATCACACTTGATGGGGTATCTCACCTAACACTGTCTACAACGCAGACCATTGCCCAATATCGACCTGCAGGGTTTCGTTCATTTATTGATGCACACCGGAATTTCAAGGAGAGAAAACAACATGTTACAGCACGACAACAACAAAGAGACGCAAGACTATTCTAAGCGACAACGCGGGTACAAAGAACCATTAACGCAAACCCACGATGTATCAACCTACTCACGACAAGCACTGCCGTGGTTTTAAGGTTCAGTGCGAAATTTCATACGGGCACCTTTTTGACAACTAATTCATCTTCACTGGGTAGACACGACACCATGTCATGGTCATATACGTAGATAGTGGCGTATATTATAGTAAGCCGAGCTGTGGACCAGCGATTTCAAGATGGTCGCCAGTGATTATGCTTTATTCCGCGCGTAGCTTTCAGTACAACGAGGATATCTCATTACATGATATGAAATTAATCACATTTTACAGAACTGTTAAACTTTACTTATGAATGAATCATGCTGTTAAACTAAAAAAAATCAAGTAATGTTACATTTCACATTACACACACGTTTGTTAACGTGCATGAAAACACATAAATGGCAATTTTCAAGATGACTTCTAGTTGTGGCACCACGTGATAGTGAGGGATCACCTCAAGACACCGTTGTTCGACATTGCACGAAACATGTGTCATAAAACCTCTCACACCTTCCCCCACCCTCGCTACGTGGAACTTCGAAACATATATGCGACTTGTAATGGTATTCAACTTCATATCTGCCAGGCGACATTTCAGCCGTTATAACGCAAAAATGGCGGTATGCGCTAGAAATCAGAAGTTATATGAGCGGTCTTTGTTCCTTCGTTCGGGCCCCGGCGGCGTCTGTGCCTGCCGCAGTAGGCTTCAAGACAAAGGCTTCTTCGTTGACAAAACCATAAAAGGCTTTGTCAGACCAAGAACCGGAACAACCGATAAGCAAAGGTATTTTCAGTGCACACTTAACTGTGCAATTATCGCACAGTAGTGTTTATGTCTTTATGAATGATGGATCTGAAAGGATGGATCTAATGTTCAATGTGCGTAGCGTTTATCGGGCCTACAAGCTAGATACGTAGGCGGTCGATTTAAATAGTGTACTANTTTATATATATATATATATATATATATATACTTATATATACTTATATATATATATTATACGTAGATCACGTGATCGTGCACACGTCGCGAACAATTGTATGTAATTACGAAGTACTGCTATTGTTCCGCAATGTACGTCAAGCGTCCACATAAGTTCCTTCGTAAGATCTTCGCCTGTCGTTGGAATTTCCAAATCTGTTTATTAATATACGAACCATCCCAATGGACAACCCCGCGCACGCCTACATAATGTCAGCCACATACCTGTCAAACTGTCGGAGATATTAGGGAACAGACAGAGTAGCAAACACAGGAACAACATGTTTTATCTTACAGACAACAGGGTATTTTGTCAATGCAGCAGCCGCCTTCTGCAATACTCTTTGTTTGCTGGTCGCGTGCCTGACCATCAACGCATTGCTTCTCCACTGGCATTCCACGATCATTACTGACATTATCTCTGCACGTTCTCTGGAAAGTACTAACGTCTACCGGTATTTCATTGAAACTAACGTGTCATTATGTGTTACGAGTTCATCCTCTGATGCATGACACACGTATAGTTCATCAGGAAACACGATACATCAATTACAAGCGGCCAAATAAAAAAGGTTAGACGCTATTTGTGATAGAACAACCCATTTTAACAGTCGGCAGACTCGGTCGTTCGCGCAGACTCGACCAGCGGTTTTCGCCGTTTCATCGCCCTTTTGTCGTAGACAGCGCGTTATCAGAAGTAAGACACCAGTTTGAGGAATGTTGATCTTAACTCTTCGTACAGCACGGCCTTTATTGAGCAGATTCTGTGCTGGTTGTTTTAGATTGCAATGTTGCAGTTGTGCACAGTTACTTATTTAGTTACATATTTTCACGTGATATGCTCTTGCAGTTGGTAGATATGGGTGCATAATGACTTAGTAGTCAAACCAATGTATTCCTTGTTTTTCTGTGATAAAAATCATGTCTTGTTACCACAATATCTCAGTTATGCTCGTTTCTGATCATGTATCTTAAGTTCTTGTTCACAGTTGTTCTCAAACACCTAATTTCACATGTGTCAATGTTCCGATCACTGCCTCTGTTCGGGGTCCAGATTGTACAGTGGTAACACAGAGTCGGCGCAATGATTGCATTAATTACTATAATTTTCACAAGAATATACCTAGTTGAAAATGTTTTTGAAAATGTACATAAAAGCCTAAATATAATATGCACCCGTGTTGGTACGTTCGATTAAATTAAACTTAATTGTATCCACTGTATTTATTGATCATTTTAATAAGTAGTCACGCTAAAGCTGCCAGACTCGCACTTCTACGGTGGGCTGGCGGCGCACGATCATATGTTGCAGTCATGCGGATAAGGTTGTTACTCGTAGGGCCCACGTGTCCCGTAGAAAATGCTTGTCATCACTGATTGCTTACGATCGTCCCTGTTGTAGTGATAGGGGTAAGACCACAATTAGGGTCTACACTTCTGGTGTGTTTCCGTCGAGTGTAATATCTCCGGGTTCCCCTTTAGCCGAGTTCAGGAAAGTTGTTACACAGTCAGTCCAGTCAGTCACGTTAGTCTAGTAGGTCGACAGTGGGTTTTCTTTATATAACTTGGGCTTCGCCTGGATCGTGCACTGTAATCAAGCAATTTGAGGAATCTCGATCTCAGCTATTGATAAAGCACGGAAGATATTGAACATATGTTATCTTGGGCTGGTTGGTTTAAGTTGCAATGCTTCTAAATATTTGGCATACAATGCTATATTCACGCACAACCTTGGGATTGAATGAAATCGATAAACGTGTACCACGGCAAACACGATGTCATGGTCTTACACATAAGTAACATTATATGTAAGCCCAGCTGTGGGCCAGCGATTTCAAGATGGTCGCCAATTGTGCTTTATGTCTCGCGTAGCTTTCATTAAAGTGAGGATATTGCATTACATGATTGAAATTAATAACATTTTACACAAGACGTTTTTTATGAATGAACAATGTTGTTGTTTATTTCAAAATTATAACATTTTCAAACAATGAAGGAACTTTATGGAATGTCAAGGAAAAATATAATCGTCAACTCCACCGTGCTATATAGAAATGTAATTATCATTACTATCTTGGGAACTAATCATCCAACAAATAAAAGCATGTCGGTTAATTTAACTTCAAATCCACTAAGAAATAACGTATATGTTATCAAGATATATTGATCACTGATGTGCCGATATAACCCCAGGTACTGGGGCATATCAGCCACAAGTGTGAACGAACATGCATCGCGTATTGCAGGCCTTTGCTAAGGAGCAGAATACGAACTGCAATGCTGCAGAACATCAATAATAGCTTGTTAGGTATTTTCATAAGTATTATTTGGGGGTCAAATGCGCCCACATAAATAACATAAACATAACTAACTGTAGTTTCTACAATACAATGTTGTACAATACAATGTTGTACAATACAATGTTGTACAATACAATGTTGTACAATACAATGGCCTACATTTGGTGAAGTGGACACGTGATATTGAACTGCCAAACTACAGCGCACGCGGAAAGCCATGCGACGAAGAAAACCAACATGACACAGAATAAAAACACCATTATCATTATACACTTCAAGATACACGAACATTTTAACCAACGTAAGCTGTCATGTTACAGGTTTTTTCTTTAATACATCCAACCTCAAAATCCCACGTCCCATCTATTTTTAAGCCAACCTCCCACAATTGTGGTTGGTGGGGGGACAACTCACATTTCTAGTATACCTTGAGACAAATTCCAAGTTTTCTGGGTATGTTTTCTGTGTACAAAGCACGTTAACGCACACAACGCATTTAGTATATTAAACCACAATTATTGGGTAATTAAAGGTATGCAGTTTGACATCTGAGAGGTCCCACTGATCTGTGTTATCCAGTGGTGTATATGTCAATGCACTCAGTTAGAAAAGGTTATCATTTTGATAGAAGCCTAAAATGTGTTCAGGGAGGTTCAGTTAGAAAAAATTCTCAAGAATTGTATACTGGTTTATGTTTACTGTTTTGAGTACCCCTGGTTTCCTGTCACACCTCCTCCTTAATGGAGCATGGGTTAGCTGATGAGTGTCCACATAGGCGTGACGTCTACATGATGCCGCCACGTCATGTAAATTAACTTACTGCACTTGAGCATGTCCGCACACGCCTATGCCGCTACGCCCCAAACGACCGCCGGGGCAAGATTGTCAATTTTCCCGCACACGCGGTCTGTGGCGGCAAAGTATATTTCTTCAACGAGCCAACGACAACACCAATGACACACATTCCAATAATGACAACACCAATGACACACATTCTAACAATGACAACGCTAATAACACACATTCCAGCAATACATAAACATGATATTATGCAAAAACTAAATTTTAGTTTCTTTTTTAATTTCTTACCAACGCAAAGGAGTTCAATTCGAGGGGTTCAAGGGTTCGATGTGTAAATTAGATGCTATCGTTAAATACTAGGCGGTTTGGTCAATAACGAGGTGTGTGGACATGCTCTCTCCCTCAATAACGAGGTGTGCGGACAAGCTCTCTCCCTCAATAACGAGGTGTGCGGACATGCTCTCTCCCTCAATAACGAGGTGTGTGGACATGCTCTCTCCCTCAATAACGAGGTGTGTGGACATGCTCTCTCCCTCAATAACAAGGTGTGCGGACATGGTCTCTCCCTCAATAACGAGGTGTGTGGACATGGTCTCTCCCTCAATAACGAGGTGTGCGGACATGCTCTCTCCCTCAATAACGAGGTGTGGGGACATGCTCTCTCCCTCAATAACGAGGTGTGCGGACATGCTCTCAGCCTCAATAACGAGGTGTGTGGACATGCCCCATCTTCCCATACGAACAGTGGTCGACAAAATAAACGATGTTATTTTCTTAACGATCAACTCGTTGGAGCCGGACGCGTATCCTGTGCGGAGGCGTCTGTACCTGCCGCAGTAGGTCTGTAACATGTAGCTTCTTGACAAAGACGTTTTCACTGACAAAATCACAAAAGGTTTTGGCACACCTAGAGCCGGATGAACCGATAGCAAAAGTCTTTTCAGTGCACACATAACTATGCAGTTATCGCACAGTAGTGTTTATGTCATTATGATTGACGGAGCTGAAAGGTTCATTTAACGTGAACAAGGCGCTTGAAAGATATGTAAAACAATAACCTGTCTTGAGTCACAACAAGACGGTGCGTGCTATGTGGCAGTTAATACTTTAACATATACACGTGTGAGTGGTCAGCATTGACCTGATGTTTAACGTGTGTAGCGTGTATCGGGCCTACAAGCTAGATACGGAGGTGGTCGATTCAAACACTGTACTAACATACAGTGTGTTTCCCTGCCGTAGCGAGCATCATGAATATGTCCACGGGTAAAATATCCCATTAGAACACATTCACCGCTACTCTCCTCCCGAACTGTTTTTTTAGTTGTTCGTCCTCCTCTTGGTTAGTGCTTGGTTTTGCTTTACACAGACACAGCTTAAGGTCTCCTCTTGGTTATTGGTTGGTTCTACTTCACACAGACACAGCCTAACTCCTCTCCTTGGTTAGTGCTTCGATCTACTTCACACAGACACAGCTTAAGTAATCGTCTTGGTTAGTGCTTGGTTCTACTTCACAGAGACACAGCCTAAGTCCGCCTCCTGGTTAGTGCTTGGTTCTGTGTCACGCAAACACATCCCAAGTCCTCCGCTCGGATAGTGTTTGGTTCTACTTCAAACAAACACAGCCTAAGTCCTCCTCTTGGTTAGTACTCGGTTCTGCTTCACACAGACACGGCCTAACTCCTCCTTGTTAGTGCTTGGTTTTGCTTCACACAGACACAGCCTAAGTCCTCCACTTGGTTAGTGCTTGGTTCTACCTCACACAGACACGGCCTAAGTCCTCCTCCTGGTTAGTGTTTGGTTCTACTTCACACATACACATCCTATGTTTTCCTCTTAGTTAGTGCTTGGTTGTACTTCACACAAACATAGCCTAAGTCCTCCTGGTTAGTGTCATTCTAGTTGTAGTTTATTTTTATATCTTCCTACAACGTTTTAGTGAGGCAGCTTCAGCATATTATTATTATAGTCGATTAGTAATATATTTCGTGGACACATCGAAACAACAGGTCATTTGGATTTTCGAACATGCTCTTTTCGTGTTCCATCAGATCCAACAATCGACCCCAACATTGACCACATTACGAACTGAATCCGACTTCAATGCATTTCTTGCATGGGTGGTTAATATCTCGAGAGAGTGCAAATAGTAACCCATCAAGACTTGTGAAACGTATTGAAATCTGCTGTGATCATCTCATGCCAGCTGATGTTGTCAACGTCTCTTACACTAGCCAGCACTACCCTGTCACGTGTTCGTGGAGCAATGGCTATGGCAATGGTGGATACAACGTCAAGCCCCCAAAGATCATGTACAACTACTTTTTTCACGAAACGTACGAAGGAACTAATCTTAATGTTTCACGTAGATCACGTGATCGTGCACACGTCGCGAACAATTGTATGTAATTACGAAGTACTGCTATTGTTCCACAATGTACGTCAAGAGTCAACATAAGTTCCTTCGTAAGATCTCCGCCTGCCGTTGGAATATCACAATCTGTTTATTAATGTACGAACCATCCCAATGGACACCCCTGCGCAAGCCTACTTAATGTTACGTACCAAACTGACGGAGATATTAGGTAACAGACAGAGAAGCAAACACAGGAACAACATGTTTTATCGTACAGACAACAGGGTATTCTGTCAATGCAGTGACAACTTCGTAACTTGAAAATCGAGTTGAATATTAACAGCCTCCTTCTGAGATTCTCTTTGTTTACTGGTCGTGTGCCGGACAATCAACGCATTTTCTTCACCAGTGACATTTCTCGATCATTGCTGACATTATCTCTGCACGTTCTCTGTCAAGTACTAACGTCTACGGGTATTTCGTTGAAACAAACGTGTCATTATGTGTTACGAGTGCATCCTCTGATGCATGACACACGTATCGTTCATCAGGAAATACGATACATCAATTACAAGCGGCCAAATTGAAAAGGTTAGACGCTATTTGTCGTAGAACAACCCAGTTCAAATGACGGCAGACTCGGTCGTTCGCGTAAACTCGACCAGCGGTTTTCGCCGTTTCATCGCCCTTTTGTCGTAGACAGCGCGTTATCAGAAGTAAGTGCCCATGCAATACGCCAGTTTGAGGAATGTTGATCTTAATTCTTCGTACAGCACGGCCTGTATTGAGCAGATTCTGTGCTATAGTTTTAGATAGCAATGTTGCGGTTGTGCACAGTGACTTATTTAGGATCTGTCAAAGGGCCAAGCTTATTCATATTACAATGTAGCGGCGCATCGGAAAAAATAAAACAATTAAATTAAGGGGGCACTGCGTGTCGAAGGGAGACGACTGAGTTCGTTAACTGAATAGACCTATGGCACAATTTATCTTTATCTTTACGTAACACCATCGACACTTCGTTTTTCTCGGTCGCTCTTTTGTTTTGTATCCGCATATTTTCACGTGATATGCTCTTGCAGTTGGTTGATATGGGTGTATAATGACTTAGTGGTCAAACCAATGTAATCCTTGTTTTTGTTTATGATCAAAGTCTTGTCTTTTTACCACAATATCTCATTTCTGCTTGTTTCTGATCATGTATCTTAAGTTCTTGTTCACAGTTGTTATCAAACACCTAATTTCACATGTGTCAATGTTCCGTTCATTGACTCTGTTCGTGGTCCAAGCTGTACAGTGGTAACACAGAGTTGGTACAATGATTGCATTGATTGGTATAATTTTCACACGAATGTAACTAGTTGAAAATATTTTTGAAAATGTGCATAAAGGCCTAAATATAATATGCACCCTTTTTGGTACATTCGATTAAATTCGACTAAACTGTATCCTCTGTATTTATTGATCATTTTAAAAAGTAGTCACGCTAAAGCTGCCAGACTTACACTTCTACGGTGGGCTGCCGGCGCACGATCATATGTTGCAGTCATGCAGATAATGTTGTTACTCATAGGGCCCACGTGTCCGGTAGAAAATGTTTGTCATCACTGATTATTTACGATCGTCTCTGTTGTAGTGATAGGGGTCAGACCACAATTAGGGTCTACACTTCTGGTGTGTTTCCGTCTAGTGTAATATCTCCAGGTTCCCACTTTAGCCGAGTTCAGGAAAGTTGTTCCACAGTCAATCCAGTCAGTCACGTTAGTCTAGTAGGTCGACAGTGGGTTTTCTTTATGTAACTTGGGTTTCGCCTGGATCGTGCACTGTAATCAAGCAATTTGGGGAATCTTGATCTCAGCTATTGATAAAGCGCGGAAGATATTGTGCATATGTTATCTTTGGCTGGTTGGTTAAAGTTGCAATGCTTATAAATATTTGGCATACCATGCTATAATCACGCACAACCTAGGGATTGATTGAAATCGATAAACGTGTATGTTATTTGGGTGGCACCCGCGTGACAAACAAGCCACCTATCCACGGGTGGCACCCGCGTGACAAACAAGCCACCTATACACGGGTGCCACCCGCGTGACAAACAAGCCACCTATACACGGGTGCCACCCGCGTGACAAACAAGCCATCTATCCACGGATGCCACCCGCGTGACAAACAAGCCACCTATCCACGGGTGCCAAACGCATGATAAACAAGCCACCTGTCCACATGTGGCAACGTTGCGAAAGCCGAAATATTGTAATCTGTGCAACGGAGAAGGTCGCGCGCGTTAACTGAATCTTACCTGTTAGACAAAAATATAAAAGATTGAACATGATTATATAAGGGCAAATGTGTTTTTTCATTAATATGTCTAATATGTACTGATGAACTGTGACTTAATTGTAAGTCAGCATTAATGTTTTATAAAGGTCATTTTAATAATCAATGCCGGGCGAATTTGTCAGGCTGGCACGACACGTAATCTTAAACTTATCAGTAGGCCTAGTGACTTATTCGCGTCCGACAGAAAGTAAGTTCGTTATATCAGATTGTTTTGCTACGTTCCCACGACCTAGATACGAGACACTGAGATACGATCTATGGAATAACCCATGGTTCAAATTTTGGCGTCTTAGCCATATCACACAACCACTAGTAGCCACTGCTGTTGACAAAAGTGAAACTGCAAGAAGCAGCAGATACGGATCAGGTCTAATGGTCGCAGCCGGCCGCCACTCCTCTACATTCTGATTGTTTTTTAATCGACCTTTGGTGCACCAACTGTGCTATATAATGTCTGGAACTAGAAGAGACCGGGGTTAGTTGTTGCAATTTTCAGTTAAGGTAACTTTTTGTGAAAATTATGTTAGATGCATTATTTCTGTCAACGTTTATATTAAATTTATTATTCGTACCATTTATTATTCGTACCATTTATTATTCGTACCGTACCATTGATATTCCGTATTGTAGTTAGGTAGATATGTGAAGTTTCCCAGGCGTGGCCGACTGTGACAACTAACCTCGTGAGCGGTGCAAGTTGTTACATTATAAGGGGCATGTTGTTACAGCAAATAACGTGTGGACCGCAAAGAAAGTGTCACTTGTACATGTTAATGTTATTACATTAATGGGATTATACACACCTATACATCTTATATACAGTGTGCATGACAATGTAGGTGTTCACAGCTTCATACATTAAGCTTTTAATTTTTAGATACCGAAGGGCACTAATTCCCCGGATACTTACATAGCAATCAGTTGTGAATTAAATATAAATTATTGAAAGCCAGTAAGAAACAGTGAATCGCAAAGCGCACGTAATGCGACTCACGCACACGTACTCACGCACACACGAACGAACATCCACATTTCAAGGTATCGTGTAATATTTATTAATTGGTCAAATACGGCTGTACCGTAAAAAAATTACCAAGATTTAACAAGTTTGCCATCCAAGACAAGACATCCACATGGCAAGTGGACAAGGAAGCCATTGGTTTATCGAAAGTCCAACTATTTTTCATCTATGAGTAACCCGCCCTTCTGAGATAATTGTCAATTTTTTTGACGTTGCTATCATTTACAGTACTTATTATAAACCAGAACGCTATGCTTTACATGTGAAATAAAGCTTTCACACGTCGTGGTTTTCTTTCCGTCATTGTGAGCAATAATTTCAGGAAAGTTGTTCCACAGTCAATCGAGTCAGCCACGTTAGCAGTTTCTTTCGTGAACTATACAGACACGAGCCAGTCCAAGCTCAATGTATATAAAGAAAACGCACTGTCGAACTACTAACGTGACTGACTGGATTGACCGTGGAACAACTTTCCTGAAATTGGCTAAGGCAGGAACTCGGAGATATTACACTCGGAAACACACGTGGAAGTGTAGACCCTAATTGTGGTCTGACCTCTATCGCTACAAAAGAGACGATTTCCTTTTTAGTTTTTTTACTCAGCAGTTGTGTCATATATCGTGGTTTTCCTTCTTTTTAAAAATATTCTCCTCCTTTATGAACCAACTGTTACGTAATACATGTTACGTAGTTGCACTGTGTAAAAAAGTGGCTGCATACTGCACACAATGGCACAAGGTAGACTTTTAATTTGTCCCTGTCTGTGGACTATAGCGTGACAATAACAACGAGACACGCAAGACTAACACTAGTCTAAGCGACAAGGTGGTTAAAAGAACCATTAACACAAAACCATGATGTATCAGTCAATCTATAGCATAGCCAGGGTGTATAAGGTTCAGTGCGAAATTTCATACGGGCACCTTTTTGACAACTAATTTATCTTCTTAGCTCTTTACCGGGAAAACACGATGTCATGGTCTTACACATAAATAACATTATATATTATAGTAAGCCCAGCTGTGGACCAGCGATTTCAAGATGGTCGCCAATTGTGCTTTATGTCTCGCGTTGCTTTAATTAAAGTGAGGATATTGCATTACATGATATGAAATTAATGACATTTTACACAAAACGTTATTTATGAATGAACAATGCTGTTATTTATTTGTAAAATTATTTAATTTTCAAATAATGAAGGAACTTTAGTGAATGTCAACAAAAACGTCGTCAACTTCACTGTGCTATATAGAAATGTAATTGTCATTACTATCTTGGGAACTAATCATCCCACAAATAAAAGCATGTCCGTTAACTTAACTTCAACTCCACTAAGAAATTACATATACGTCATCAATATATATTGATCATTGGTGTGCCGATATGCCCCCAGGTACTGGGGCATATCAGCCACAAGTGTGAACGAACATGGATCGCGTATTTCGGGCCTTTGTTACAGAGCGGAATACGAAATGCAATGGTAAATTTCAAGCTGCCGAACATAGTTTGTTAGGTATACCCATAAGTTTTATTTGGGGGTAAAATGCGCCCACATAAATAACATAAACATAACCAACTGTAGTTTCTATAATACAACGGCCTACATTTGGTGAAGTGGACACGTGATATTGAACTGCCCAACTACAGCGCACGCGGAAAGCCACGCGACGAAGAAAATCAACATGACACAGAATAAAAACACCATTATCATTATGCACTTTAATACATTTTAACTGTTTAACCAACATAAACTATCATGTTACAAGTTTTCTTCTTTAATACATCCAACCTCAAAATCCCACCTCCCATCTATTTTTAAGCCAGCCTCCCACAATTTTGGTGGGTGGGGGGGACAACTCACATTTCTAGTATACTTTGAGACAAATTCCAAGTTTTTTGGGTATGTTTTCTGTGTAAAACGCACGTTGACGCACACAACGCAGTTAGTATATTATACCACACTTATTCGGTAATTAATGCAGGTATGCAGTTTGACATCTAAGAGGTCCCATTGATCTGTGTTATCCAGTGGTGTATATTTCAATGCATTCAGTTAGAAAAGGTTATCATTTTGACAGATGCCTAAAATGTGTTTAGGCAGGTTCAGTTAGAAAACAATTCTCAAGAATTGTATACTGGCTTTTGTATACTGTTTTGACTACCCCTGGGTTCCTGTCACACCTCCTCCTTAATGGAGCATGGGTTAGCTGATGAGTGTCCACATAGGCGTGACGTCTACATGATGCCGCCACGTCATGTAAATTAACTTACTGCACTGGAGCATATCCACACACGCCTCTGCCGCTGTGCCCCAAACGACCGCCGGGGCAAGATTGTCAATTTTCCCGCACACACGTTCTGTGGCGGTAAAGTATATTATTTTATTCAACGAACCAACGACAACACTAATGACACACATTCCAACAATGAATAAACACACCGATGTGCATATATTATTGTGAGTGTGAGTTACGTATCATTATTATGTATACAATTACATGATGTTTTCCATAAAAACATTTAAGTTTATAATTTCTTACCAAAGCAAAGGAGTTCAATTCGCGGGTTCAAGGGTTCGATGTATAAATGATATGCTACCGTTAAATACTAGGCGGTTTGGCCAATAACGAAGTGCGCGGAAAGGCCTGTTACAACCAGTAATGTAATAATCGACCGGTAATGTAATAATCGACCGGTAATGTAATAAATCGACCGGTAATGTAATAATCGACCGATAATGTAATAAATCGACCATAATGTAAAAAAATGATGTTGATAATCATTATGATGGTGAAGATGGTGATGATGATGATGTTAATAATGATGATGTAGAAGGTGATGATGAGGGTGATAAACGATTATGATGATGATGACGTTTAAGGGGTCATCTTAGTGACGATGATAATGTTGATGATGATTATGACGATGATAATGATGGTAATGATGATGATGATGATAACGATGGTAATGATGAGGTTGATAAATGGTTATGATGATGAGGAAGATATTAAAGACAAATAAGCGGTCTTAGTGATGATGATGATGATGATTATGACGATGATGATGATAAGGATGATGATGGTAATGATGATGATAATAATGACGATAACGATGGTGATGATGAGGGTGGTAAATGGTTATGATGATGATGAGGAAGAAGATGAAAACAATTAAGCGGTCTTAGTGATAATGATGATGATGACGAAGATCATAACAATGAGGGTGATCATTATTACGATAATGAGGATGAAGACAACGACATCCTCGACCTCATCATCCTGCTCCTCCTCCTCCTCCTCATTGTCATCATCATCATCATGTTCACCCTTATAATGGCTAGCCATGCTGACACCCACTCGACGTTCACAAACGTATGATTAACAATGGAATCTCAGAACGAGTGAGCCGCATGTTTTCTGGGAGCACATATGGAATGCCGTTCATATAACCTCCCAGGTAACGCACGGCAGTAACTACATGTTGGCAAACACTAGGACTGAGTCAGACAGAGTGGTAAGGAGGGGGGGTCATTAAAAAGGGTCACCTCAACACGTGAAAGAGGTAACCTACACTCAATTAAGGGATCATCTCAAACACTTATTTAAGTGATCATTAAAAATGCTTAATAACTTAAAGGGGTCATATCAAACAAGTTAGGGGAAATCTCAAAATGCAATGTGATATTATATTAGAAACTTAAGCTTAACCGCAAAAATAATAAAGTAAGGGACCAGTTGAAACAATTAAGGGGTTACCTAAAAAAATAAGTTAAGGGTAATTTCAATCAAATAAAATGTTTACCTAAACGATTAAAGGGCACCCAAAGTATTTTAAGATATAAAAAAATTAAGGGATTTTATCAAAAACAAGTTATAGGATAATTTTAAAAGGTCTTATTAAGGGTCATTTAATAATAAACTAGCTGATCATCTCAAAACATTATGGGGTCATTTCATCAAGTCAAGTGGGCGTCTCGAAAAAGTTAAATAAATTAAGGGGACATCTCATAAAATGAATGGGTCTTCTCAAAAAAGTTAAGGGATCGTCACAAAATATGTAAAAAGTAATAACAAGTTAACAAGCTGATCGTCTCAACAAATTAAGGGATCATCTAAAAAAATTAAGTGGGTGCCCTCGTTTAGATGAACATTTTAGTTGACTGAAATTACCCTTAACTTTATTTTTTGAGATAACTCCTTAATTGTTTCAGCTGGTCCCTTATTTTATTATTTTTGCGGTTAAACTTAAGTTTCTAATATAATATCACATTGCATTTTGATATTTCCCCTACCTTGTTTGATATGACCCCTTAATTTGATGAAATGATGATCCCTTAAATAATTGTTTGAGATGATCCCTTAATTGAGTGTAGATTACCTCTTTCATGTGTTGAGGTGACCCTTTTTAATGACCCCCCTTCTTCCTCTGTCTGACTCGGTCCGAACGATATGAACGGCATTCCATATGTCCTCCCAGAAAACATGCGGCTCACTCGTTCTGAGATTTCTATGTTAATCGTACGTTTGTGAACGTCGAGTGGGTGTCAGCATGGCTAGCCGTTATAAAAGTGAACACGACGATGATGATGACGATGAGGAGGAAGCGTAGGATGATGAGGCTGAGGGTGTCATTGTCTTCGTCCTCATAATCGTAATAATGATCACCCTCATTGTTATCATCTTCATCTTTGTCATCACCATCATCATCATCACTAAGACCGCTTAATTGTTTAATCTTCTTCCTCTCATCATTGTAACCATTTATCACCCTCTTCATCACCATCGTTATTATCATTATCATCATAATCATTATCATCATCATCATCGTCATAATCACCATTATCATCGTCACAAAGATCGCCCCTTAATTGTCATCATCATCATAATCGTTTATCACCTTCATCATCACCTTCTACATCATCATTATTAACATCATCATCATCATCATCATAATTATCATCATCATTTTTATTGCATTACTGGTCGATTTATTACATTACCGGTCGATTATTACATTACCGGTCGATTGTTACATTACTGGTTGTACCAATCGACCGGTAATGTAATAACTCGACCGGTAATGTAATAAAAACGATGAAGATGATTATGATGACGATGATGATGAAGATGATAAATGGTAATGATGATGATGAATAGGAGGAGACAGATGAAGATAATTAAGGGTTGATCTTAGCGCTACCTAGGAGGTTATATGAAAGGCATTCCATATGTCCTCCCAGAAAACATGCGGCTGTAGCGGTCGGCTACTTATGATAGCACCCCTTAGTGGCTCACGGATTTCCAGCTACAAACGATCGACACACGTGCCATTTCGCTCTATCAATAAAGTTGTTTTAACGTGACTTCTTGTGTCGCTACATTGGTGACCCTGAGTACCAAGACGGATTCTTGGTAAGCAGCACGCACACAAGCCGAGAAACCGAACTTTGATACGAAAATGGACACGTTATTCGCATTTTGCCGAACATTCA